>JAAAKG020170309.1:0-27574 GCA_010014905.2 Druon quercuslanigerum | reverse complement strand
TTTGTTGCACTACGATTTTTTTTGGCTGAGCTGTATAGCTTCAAAGGCAGATGCCTATCATTTTCTCGCCGATAGTATATCTGTGTCCGGTAAACCGTGACTCCAGTTTCATTAAGTCCAAATAATGTTTATCTCAAATTCTCGAAAGAGAATTTGAAGAAAGAATTTTTTTTATTATTTATAAAAGAGAAGAGAAAGAGAATTTTTTTTATTATTTAAATGTTGTACAGAGAATGTTTCATATATTAGCAATTTTAGAAATGTATAAAATTTTGTATATTGTTGCTGTTTCTGACCGACAGGTAGAAATAGGTGGAAAAAATTTGCCAGCGTCGCGGGCACAGTCTCATCGCGAGCTTCGCGCGCGGCTCGCAAGTTTCAGCGCGCCTAGGGCCCGCAACTGTTGGATCTTGCGCTTCGCGCTCGATTAGGTCTTCATCTCGCGCTACGAACTTGGACACATTTGCCTCATACTTTACACGCGGTTCCGGTAGGTTTACGCGCGTCGCGGGCTAATACTCTCTTAGTAAACTTCGTCGTTATGTCATGCTTTTGGTTCAATTACATCAGTTTTACATTAAGAGAAGATCTAATTTATTTAAGGTTCTATCAACCTTATAAACACATTCTGATCTCATGAAGACACTCGCGCTTCGCGCTCGACATTTAGTTTAAAAAACAATACAAATGATTGAATTTTTATTTGATTTCAAATGAAAAAGGAAATTCCTTAACTTCAGCGTATATTTCTGTACCTTGCTAATAAATTATACAATTAGAAAGATTTTTTCCAACTATCTGAAAAAGGGGGGAAAATAGTATCTAAGTCGTTTTCGAAACATAAACATATAATAAATTTTCAAATAATTATTGAAATGATTTGCGCGTTCACGTCACATTGTCGATGAGAATGTAACATACAATGAATGTATATATACAAACGAAGTTCTATTACATTGAATATTACATTAAATATTATATTAACTTTGCAAAATAATTAAAAAATTCATTATATTAAATTCTTTACCTCGGCCCGGGACTGCTTATTCATATATTGCAAAATACAGTACAAGTTTTGTCCATTAACATGATTCTATCATTTATTCTTTATTTTTCACTATCTTTATTCGTAGCTACCCTGAGAAATGTATTATTACAAAAAGTTGCCCAAAAGATTTGTAGATCTTTTTTGAGTGCACAATTTTTGTCCAATCATAATTTGTCGTAGCTTACATAGTTTGTCCATAAAATGGAATTTTTGATTTTTGATTATTTTTTGTGCAATAAAAATGTAAATTTTCAATTTTTCAAACAAATTTTAAAAGTCGTTATGACAATCTTGTAGGGTGTGCAAAGAAACCCATTTTTCTCGTGTTTACTTTTTTGCGTATCTTGCGTTGTTTGGCTGATAACGCTAATTTTCGTTTCTTTTTTTTGGATTTTGAAATTGCTATAGCTCTGAAAATTTTTTTCTTATTGTTAATGTTGTTTTTTACGAATAAAAAAAACTACGCGTCCTATGAAAAAGTGATTCATAACAAATTTGTAGATCTTTTTTGGCTGCACAATTTTTTTCTTCACATTTTTCTTCGTATCTTGCATAGTTTGACCGCAAAATGGAATATTTTATTTTTTATTATATTTTCTACGATCAAAATTTGAATTTTCGATTTTTCGAAGAAGTTCAAAAAGTTATTATGATAATCTTGTAGGGCTTTCAAAAACCAACGTTTTTCCCCTCTTGACTTTTTTTTTTTGATATCGTGCGTTGTTTGGCTTAAAATGTTCATTTTTCTTTTGTTTTTTTGGATTTTGAAACTGCTATAACTCCGGTAATTTTTTTTCTCTGAAAAAAGTCATTTTGATAAATTGTTAAATTGTCGAGTACTACTAATATAGCACATAGAATTTTCAAATATTGAAAAAAGTGGTCTTAAAAATGTTCAAAATGTGCTCACTCTTTGAATTTTTATCCAAATTGGCTGGCTAACGAATTTGACCTTTAGTTTTAGACACTAAAAGAGTATACCAGAGGCCAATCCAATCTGTTGATTTTTTCGAAAGTTATCGTGCTCATTGTGGATAACGTGGACATTTGACCAAAACCGGGGGCGGGTTAAATTTTACACAAATCTAATACCTTCTTTATATGAGAATGTAAAAATCCTTTCGTTTTGGAAATTATTTAGCGAGGGGATAAGGAAATTAAAATTTAGGTATTATTGTGAATATAGCCTATTTCATCTATTTTAAACGCTTCTAACAGGAATAACAAAAATTTCAATCTGGACAGTTTCGATAGGGGTTTTCACGCCCGTTCCATTAATAATAAGTTTTGTTTCATTAATAATTAAGCAGCTTTACTTTATTCCTATTAGAGATTTCCTTTTTTTGGCAAAGGTAATTCAATGAAGGGGAAATTATAAGTTCATTACTCATTGCAATGAGAAGTCTATATGTCAATGCCAAGTACTTGAAAGTTCAAATAGCGAATATTATACATCGCGTGTGTATAAAGGCGTGGGAATTTGTGAAACGGCAACCAATAATATGCTATTCTTTAGATATTCGAAGCCGATATTTTTATCACTTTTCAAAAAATACACTCGAGTTAAACAAATGTTATATTCTTTAATAAATTATCCTTTCCCTTCTCCAATTCAAATATGGACAATTGGGCAATGGACAAGTGCTTTCCAATTTATTTATGGAAGATACAACTAAATCCGTTATTGATCCCGCGAGTCGCGGGACCTAAGGCCTAAGTTCATAATAGCCCCGGGAAATCAAAGTAACCTCGGGCGATGATACCAATTTTTCAACAATGAAGTTAAATTTCTACCAAATAGTTACGTTTTCAAATAAATAGTTTAATTTTTACCCAAATGAAATAAGTGTTGAATATTTTAACCAAAAAGAATGAATTCTCAACGATACGTGTAAAATTGATATTTCAACCAAAAACATTTTCATTTAATATAAAAAACAGATAAATAAAAAAATACGAATTTTCAACAAAGTAGTTGAATCCTCAACCAAAAAAAAATATTTTCAACTAAACTGATCCATTTTTGATTACAAAGGATGATTTTTTAACCAAGAATATTATTTTTCTACCAAAAAGATGAATTTTCAGCAAAATACGTGAGTGGTTACCGAAATCATTGAATTGTTTATCACAATAATTCCACAATACCACAATGTGGTAAGCTCCAGCACAAAACAATCAATTTTTAATTAAAATTATGATTTTTCAACCCCATGAATGAAATGGTTAAATTTTCAGTTTAAAGAAGTAATTTTCAACAAAATAATTCAATTGAGAACTAAAATTATGATTCTTTGACAATAAGTAGTTAAACTTTCAAGAGTCTTTGAATTTTGATTAAAAATTCAAAGAAAATTACTTTTGAACAAAATAGTTGCATTTTCGAAGAATATTTAAGTTTTCAACCAAATATTAAAATTTATAAACACATGAAATGTAATGAGATACAGAAAATATAATAGTAGATGTTTAAACCAACAAAAAATAACTTAACCAAAAATAGTTGGATATACTTCTTGCATTCTATTAATCTCGTACGGAACCAATCTCAAGAAAATTTTCATTCTTTTCTAAATCCGTTGCTCACTCACTTCTTTTTATTGCAGGTCGATCAAAAAAATCTATGAATTATTTATTAAAAAACACCTGAAAGCTTAAAGTCTCACGAAGTCAACTATATGATCACCTTTATCTTAAAAAATTGTTGTCAATAGTTAGAGGGTAAAATATAAAAAAACAGGGATTTTCGTCCTCCTTTTTCAAGCTGCGACTTCCAGCATCTCTTCCCAGAAAGCGGTTGAAGTTATGAAGAGTCTGAAAAAATGTACAGATAATCTTTCGACGTTCCTTAATGCAATACATTTTTCAAAATTCTGAAATAATCTTTTCACGGCTCAAAATGTGCATTTTTGTGATGCGAGTGCAGTGCAATAATTAAATTTTTGATAAAATTATTGTTACGCAAAAAAATAATTTGGAATATTTCTGAATTTTATCAGTTTTGGCACTTGGGTCGGCATAACTGGACAAGTGGTAGAAAAAAGTACCCTTTTCATGGCAATGGTAAGTCCAGACACAAATTGACTCCCGTTACTATTATCCTCGAAATGGTACTATTTTCTACCACTTATCGCATGCTGTTTCGGCCCACGCGTCAACACTGATTTTAGTAGAAATATTCAAAATAAAATTTCTTGTGGAACAATAAGTTTATCGTGAATTTAATTATTACCATTAGGCGACTTCCTATTTTTATTCGTTCGCTAGGTAAACTATTTAGAGATAAATCCCCATAAAAAGTAAATTATTGATTATTTCAGGCTTTTGAAAAATGTATTGCATTAAGGGACATCGAAAGATTATCTTTTTTTCATTCAATAATTCTAGATTAAAAGAAGTGAGGGGTCTTGAATTTTGGCTCAGACTTTAGTATTGAAACTTAATTGGTTCACCAGCGTTTTTTATTATCAGTACGATCTACATCTACGGGGGCTTCAAAAATGCAGGCTCTGGGAATTTTAATCACTTCAATCGGCCACCATACAACCACCTCGAATTCAGAAAATATCGTTTATTTGTATTTCCGTTATTTTAATCGGAACATTTACTGGCTGAGTTATCTGAAATATAAGAAACTAAGGCGGTCAATGAAATTCGTCTGAATCGGCGGTGGATATACGAGTATATGGTGACCGTCTGAAATAAATAAAAATGTGAGATGGATTAAAAATTTTACGACCTAATAGACCGTCATTCGCGTGAATCGATATCCTTAAATTCTCCGATTAAAATATTTTCTATTGTATCTATTCTTTTTTCCTAGGTCGAGAGTTTCGCCAGCACTCGCTTCCGGCAATAACCGGCTTAAACCGGTTTGCTGGATAGCAACCCTGCAAACTTGCATTGACGTTGGTGAACGCATTGAGAAAGATTGAAAACGGATTGAGGCGGATACAAATTTCGGAATGATTCTGATTAATCTGGAATAAGTCCATATCCGAAAAATTTAGCCAGGGCAGGGAAATATTTTCCTTGTCGCCAAGTTTTTAGTTTAATTAAACAAAAACTGCATTCTTTATTTTGAAGCTGTTAAAATATCTTGGATGATTAATTTTCACGTTCAAGGGATCGAGGGCAATCTACTAAGGTTGCCTCTTTCCAAGCAGACTCAGAACATTTTCATTTTCCCAAAAGAATTATGGAAGAATGGGGCATTTACAAAAATAATTGTTCGTCCTAGCCTGGAAAATGTTTTATTAAAAATTATTCTACTGTAAGATATATTATTGAGAGGCATTCGACAAAAACAACCAAAAACAATTTTTATGTTTTTGAATAGTGTTTCCCTTCGAAAATAAAAAAAACAAAGAGGGTGTATCAAAACAAAGAGACATCTTTCATTTTCTAAAAATTTCCCAAGAAATCATCATTTTAGACATTCTTTTAAACTACTCGTCCAAAGGTCAGCTAGATAGCTAGAAATTAAGTGATCATCGATGGTCGTCATTTTGAAAATGCAGTTAGTGCACGGCAACCGGCTGAAAGTCACTCTCGAAGACCTTCCACTCTTGTTGCTTTCGTCATTACACCGGCGTTCCCAGCTGATGGAAAATGTTATTTTGACGTCGATAGATAATGGACATAGAACAAACCAAATACGTCATGAAATTTCTCAAGCCACGTGTACATTGTACAATCTTTGGTATTTAACGGAAGCCTCGAGCCAATTGCATTGCTCAAAAAAGATATAAAAATATATGTCTTCTGTGCAGTGTAGCACACCATACTTTCGGTTAGTTCTATTATGTTGCGCCGCCTTTTAAATCTGGAGATTTAAAAAAGTGTGTGTATTGCGACAGGTTTTGAATGACAAAACCCACTGTCATATTTCTTAAGTCACCTGAGAGAATTTCTTTTAGCTCGTATAATTCACGCGTTGTTTTATAAGTTCTGCTTGATTCGTTAGAGATCTTGCACTATATTTACACAGAATTACGGGCAATGGCTTGAAGGAATGGGTTTTCTAACCAGGGCCGTGAATTGATTTTTCACGGGCCGGCAACAGAACCCCTTTAAATGCCATTTTAGGTCACGAAAACATTCTGCATTTTCGTTGATATAAATTCTTTGTATAAACCTGGGGATAATTTTTTTCATCGTTTATTGAGATAATAATCGCTGGAGGATTATATTGACCCTCTACAATAAATGTTGTAGAAATTGTTGGTGTCAGTTGTTGGCTTTAGGGTCAGGTGAATTGAAACTAATTAAGTTGTTTCAAACCTAACAACTTACATCAACGATTTCTACACAATTTATTAAGATAATGTTGTAACTAGAATACCTGACATAAGTATTATAAATTTAAAAACGTAAAAATTATTATTGATAATTTCCATAAAAATAGAAAGTCAGGAAGAGCTCCAGCTTAGGGCATCAGAATGATTTGGTATTTAATGTATCATTCTATCTTGAAAATAAAACAACAAGTATTTCACGCTTTATCCACTTTTTTAATTTTATGACAGAAACTTTTTTTTAAATGCAGTATTTTCTTAAGGAGCTTAGATATTTGGGATTTTCTTTTTTTATTCGATGTGGGAAATTCTTGCACTTTCAATTGATCCAATCAAAATTGAAAAATGGCAGATTTTTGTTAAAATTCTTGAAAATGCATTTTCTCAGAAACCCTTTTTAACATTTTTACTTTTTTTTACAAACATCTAGCAAAAAAAATACCCGCCATTTTGTAATTTTTAACATTTTTTGAGGCTCAAGTTAAAGCTCAGGAATTCTTACGTCGACTAAATAAAGAAAACACCGAATATCTACGGTGGTTGGTAAAATACTGCACTACAAAAAATGTTCTGTCAGTTCTTTAGAATTCGCAAGTCATCTTCAAATGATTGTAGTAAATTCAAAAAAATTTTGATTAAACTGCGAAATTTGGGTTTCTTTATGTTCACAATAGAATGATAGATATCCAAATAACACATCATTTGTATCATTTTTGTTTTTAAATGATTTGAAATGGAATTGGTTTATTTTTGATTTAAAAAGTGTTCTTAATTTGTATAATTAGGTAGCTTTTAAATCTACTTTCTTTATTGTATATTGGGCATAAATTAAATTTAAATTCATTGACATTTTAATATTTGAAGACATGAGAATGAAAAATGGATATGAAAGAGCGTTTCGAAAATCTGTTTTTAACGATTTCAAGTAATTTAGGACACTATCGATAAATGTTAGGAATATATAAGAAGCTTTTCTCATTTTAGTCGAAAAAATCAAATTTAAAAAATATAAGAATGAAAGCTGGATAAGGAGCATTTGGTTTTCTGCTCTCAAACACATAATATTTTTTCACAAATGTTTTTACCAACATTGTAAATAATGGCAACATATATACTGCCATATTCTTAGAATTTTAACTGAAATTTCGATCGTGTAGTATATAAATAATATTATTTTTGGACCTCTCTGTGTGTGTGTGTGTGTAAGCTATTCGGATTGTGTTCTCTAACTAAAAAATTGTTGGTGAAAAATTATTTTGCATATTGCAGATGACGATTTTAAAAAAAAGTATAATATAGTTTTATACCAAGTCCAAATCCCAGATTAAATATATTTATTAGTTTATTCACACATAGATAGATAGATATATTTTTTTTAAACAATATGCATAAATTTTCAACTAAAGTGATATAACCAAAAAGTTAAGTTTTCAACCAAATAGATGAATTTTTTTTCAAGAAGATTAGTTTTGCACCAAAAAAGACGAATATTCAACAAAATACATGAATTTTGAACTAAAACGATTAAACTTTAACAAAATTGTTTTTTGAACAAAGTGGTTCAATATTCAATATTCTACCAAGTAGTTCAATTTTAAATCAAAAAGAAAAAAATGGTAAACAAAATAGTTGAATTTTCAAAGACAAAAATCGACTTTTCAACCAAAAAAAGCTGGAAACATTTTAGTTACTGTAATTTATATTACATTACATGAATTTTAATATTATCGTTGATATCACATTAATATTTATCTATATTAATAAAGAATTTAATGCTTTAATTTAATACTTAATAGAACTTTATAAATGTTTTAAATTTTCCCGCTCTAACGTTTGAAACTTTGGTAACTTTTCCAAAGTTTCATGAAACCGTCAGCTGATCTGAGATATCTCTGTAAAATGGCGCTGAAAACAAGTTAGTTCTGCTACTGCGTAGTAACAGTTTCACACAAAACTAAAGTGATTTCCAAAAACAATGTCATATACCCACCCCATCATTTGTTCTTAATATTTGCATCTTAAAATCCCTGCAACCCTTTATATAAATGATAAATCTTTCTTTGTTCCAATCCGCAGCGTGCGCGTTTCTCTCGTGGGGGAAGTAGGTCACCAATCAGCGTGTAGAGTCCAGTCACGTGGTGGGGTTTCTTCAATGTTGTGTTATGTTATCTGCCAGCTGTTTTTCCGGCCGGTACAGTCAGTGCTCGGTCCGCAGTCCCCGGCGTTGTAGCTGAAGTTCAGACGCTGTGACGCTCTACATTATGTATTATGCCAACAATGTTTCAGACCGCGCAAACCTCCGCGTACCGCGTAGTAAGCTTCAACGGATTTTCGAATTAGATTTTTCGAAAAAAAATAGTGTTTTGTTTTGTGTGTGTTGAAATATTAGGTGTTTCAAGTCTAGAGTGTTTTGAACCGTCAGACATTGCGACGCGAGTGTTATTTTTGGGAGGTTAGAAAGTTTTGGAGCAGAAAGAAGTTTCGTAAATTGAGGAGGGAAAAGGTAATTTCACGAGTTCTCATCATGTCTACTGGCAAGAGATTAGCGAAGCGAAGTATATTTGGCACGAAGGTTTGCGCGCCCTTGGAAAACGGGAAATATTATTGTGGAAGTATCTTCGAAGTGCACACACCGGGTTCGAATGCTAGTGGAAACGGAATGCCGCTGACAACGAAAACGAGATTTTTAGTGAAATTCGATGAGGTGCCTGGTGAAGATATAGTTAAGTTGAAGGAATACCAGGATCGAGAAATAATCGGTCCAGGATTTGGATCAATCACAAATACGAAACTTGTGCCAGGACAGAAAGTGTATTTGACTTATAATGGAAGGGAAATACATGCAGAAGTCACTGAACATAATGTGAAGACTGACGAGGTCCATGTCGTCTTTGCTCCGTCGGGACAAGAGGTAAGGAAGTTCCTTTTCACAGGTTATGTACATTCCCGATGATGCCGGTTTTTGCATATTATTATGATTAATTGTTTTTTTATCTAATTTTGTTATTGATTTTGAGATATTTTAAATAAGAGGGTAAAGTGTTTGAGTTTAAAATTCAAAGAAGAGACTTTTGAGGTTATAATACGCTCCTGCATTTTTTGGAGTTTTTAGGGGGAATGTGCTCTTTACTAAAACATAAGACGCAATTAGATTTTCACTAAAAGTTGTGTCACCTTAAAGGATTGTTCGTTTTGAAAAATTGTATGACGTTATTTATAATGATATCATGGATAATGTTCAAATTTTTTGCGTTAAAATTCATGATATTTGATTTTGAGATATTAGAATTTTTAGGTTAGAATTCGCGGCGTGTTAGAGCACTTTTTCTAATGAGTCAATATTCATGCAGAATTTTCGTATTCAGTGCATGCAAATTTTAGCCCAGAATAGAAGTGTGAAATATTTTGGAATTAGGACTAAACCTTATTTCGTTAATATCGTCGTAAAAAAATTGTTTTTTCACTATTATTTTATTTGGAGCTGACGATTAAGTGAAAATGCCTAATAAAGTGTTAAAAGCCTTTACATGAAGTTTTTTTGGTATATATTCAATATAAATTTTGATTTAATATAGTTGCCGAGAATGTGGTTCCTGAAATTTTTGTATGCACATTTTGTTAAAATATCGACATTTTTTTGTAAAAAATGCAGTTTGTTATATAGTTTATAGAAGCAGTTATGTAATAGGTTTGCCCGCTTTTTATTTGTAATAAAAGCTTCTTAATTTTGAAAATGATAGGTATTTAATATGAATTTCAAATGGTGATTTTCTGTGAAAGTGAAAATTAAAAATGAAAACTAAAGGAATTGTAATTAGAAGTAATCTATTAAAAAATTGACTTCGTAATTTCAATACCATAATTTGAATCTAGTATTTCATAACTTTGATTGCCTGCAAATAAATATTTGACCGAGTTAAATTAGTAAACAAAATATTTATTGTGTTTTATAATAGTGAAATTATCTGTTGATTGACTAATATGTTATTATTAATATCTCGATTAGTATTGAGCATAAAATAAGATTTTACCTGTAGTATCCTGTAAAAACAATTTCTTGATGAGGAAGGCCGAATGAGTTATGGCATCGAAACATGTTGGTTCCCGGTGGTTTAAAAAAAGACAGCGAACCAATAAGGAAAAGTGTGAAAAGTGTGTACGAAACTACCAGAACTCAAAAGAGTTGACAGCAATTGACGTTTAGCACCCCAAGTCCGAGGGAAACGTTACTTTGTGTAATGGTATAATTCACACTACTAAGGTTAGTTTTTGTTGCAGGGAAATGGTACCCAGGAATTAGCGTTAAATTCCTGCTTGGTTTTTTCTGTGCGCCGAAAAAACGGACGATTCGAAGTATACTTTTCTCAGTTAAGCCTTTTTGTGTAATTTATTACACCAGATAACTTTGTTAAAAATTATGTTTCTACAGATCTTTATGAAAAGGTCGATTATAAAACAACTCTAAATATTGTCTTTATTAAAAGTTTCTAAATTACAAAAGAAAATTGAAAAGTTCTGGTTTTAAAATATAGCGCCATAAAATTCGATTATCGATATTTCGATATTTCGATTGACCGTGAAACAGGGCTCCGTCGGTTAATTAGAATGACTGAGAATAGTAAAAATTTTAAAATGTGATATATTTTTGTTTAACTCCTCTGAGATAAGAATTCTACGATAAAGAATATCAATGATTTCTAATTCGTAGAAAGATTATTAGATAAGCGCTAGGAGAAAGTCCCAATTTTTTCTTACAATACTTTATCTTCAGTATCTTTTAGAATTATATTCCGACAAGAACTTGAATTTTGGTAAAATGACTAATAACTAGTGATTGACGGACCAAACAAGATATTTTACATCAGCTACTACGAACATCCGTATCTTTAAATTTGTATCCTAAAAACAATCTGAAAGAAAGTCGGCAACAATTCCACGCCGTGGACCTTAATATTCCCTGAAGATATAAGATGGGTCACATTATCGTCGACTTAGGCCCGATATTATATCATTGTATTGACTTTAGATGTAGTGAGTCGCACATTATATATATTCTCTGGGATGTAGTTAAGCCATATTCAACAAAGAGTCCAGGCAAATGCTATGTTCACTACGTCGGTGCACCAATGTGCAATGCCAATGTCCGACTGACGCTCGATTTATTCGTAGAGATTCGCTCATTGTAACGTCAATAAACTTTATCGTGTCATAGTGATGCAATAAGGGGTAGTAGGGACTTGCAGAGTGAGAGCGAACGCGGAAAAGATTTTTCACGGCGTTACGTATCCTTCATCTTGTAAATATTGGGAATTTCTGGTTGGAAATCGCTACAATTATTGCAATTACAGCCGAGCTCGTCTCGCCAAGGCCGATCAGCCAATTGAATCATAAATTTTACGAGACCAATAGTCTGGACTTTAACTTCAACTATATACTCCGTATGAGTCAATTACTACAAGCTTCAGTATAAAATTTATAAACGGATTGTCCTCATTATTTATATACCGAAGATTTTTAGCAACAGCGTATAATAGAATAGTCAAGTGGGTCGGGGACTTTAAACCGATACCAGAAAATAAAGTACGCTCTACAAAAGTCAGAAGTTCATAATCTCTATACCGAAATGAAAATGCGCAATATTGCTATTTATTTAGTGAAATATATTCCTTTTAGAGTATTCACTTTAGCAGCAAATCATACGAAATTATTAGCCGATGTTTACCATTCCCATCTGGGAACACCAACATACAAATATTCTATCTCATCATGAAAACTAAACTTTATACATGAGACGTCAATTGACATAGATATACGAGTCACAATGGAACACATGATCAAATGTCATAAATAAATCGTATGTCTTCATATTGCATTAAACAATATATCCACAAGAAGGAATCATCATATTTGGAAGCAGTCGTGGAGCAACTTTAATCCAAATCAGTCTTCATTAATAGAGATGGACAGTAGCAAAGCCATTTTAGATATTTTAAAAACACGTTTCTCGCGCATATGCTCGTCGTTAATCACAAAATTTAATTTTCGTGACCTCGTTTCCTACGCGAATCGTCGTGTGGATAGCCCATTTACACCACTGACATGAGCATTGCTGATCCCCTCTTGCGCTTGCTGGAACAAGATGGAGAAACAACAAGGAAAGAGATGGAAGTTGTATGTTTTACCATAGTTTATACATCTATGAGATAAAAAGAGACCGTAATGTCCCCAGATCTGACGTGAGCCGTCGTTGACTAGAATTTCAGCCCCGTCCTATATTTGACATGATCGTTAACGAGTGCTTCAGTTTTGGCTTGCGTCACAGGGAAAACCTATTTGGCCAAGAAGCCTCAACATTAGAACCACTTGCACTCATTCGATCGCCATGATTGGAGAAGTCCCGCACTGCAATGTCGGCGGCACGGGGCTGCCGTTGTGTATACAGTATTTCCACCTACCTAAAAAAAGTTGTTCCACAGCCAACCGAAAGATTCGTAGAAGATATAGTCATATTATCTAGTACAGCAAATGATTTAGGAGCGCTGCAGGTAATGTAAGACAGGGCCCAGGACAAAAAACTCTAATTGTATTTGGTCCAAGTACCAAAATACATTTTCCGATGTATTTTGTACTGAGATTCAATAAATACCTCATTAAAATAAAGATAAACCTAAGAAAATGCCTTGCGGAATAAAAGAAACTGAGAAGAAAATTATTTTTTCCTGATAGGGTAGCCAGAACCCGATTAGGGCCCAAAAAGGCCGTATAGATTAGAATGTCTCGATAATGCCGTAACTGGAGTCTAGTCTGCCCCAATAATTTTCTACACGGGTATAGGAAGGACTTAGGATCTCATTAGCGTATAATAAATTTGTTGATTTTTCCTAACGTCAAGACTAAAGAAGATAACGCTTTCTTATTGCCCACCCAGGGAACCCTGATCTTCATCACCATTTTCTTAATTACCCTACCTACAATTTCAATCAGAGCACAAAAAACTCTTGCATTTTCTATTTTTCGGCTTGAAACTACTGTTTTAATAATCAATGTTATGAATAACATCGTTGAAAAGGTCGTGATAGAATCTGTACGGTACTTGTGATCGGCTCGAGTACCGGGTTCTATTAATTTTATTCGAGCATCTATTCATTGACAGAATACCGCTATAGGAAATTACGACGCGCCTACAGGATTTTCTTCGTGCTTTGCGATGGTAGAAGGAATGAGATATCCTCTCAACCTCTCATAGAATCGTTTTGAGGTCGAACCTTCTTTCAAGTCGTGAGGCAAACAGACATCGTGAAAATTTCTTGGACAAGGGATCGTACTATTACATTCGGTCAGGCGTTGCAATAGGGTGAAGGGAAAGATGCAAGAGCGAAAAGACAAAGAGAGAAATACGCGGCCTCGGTTCCGCTACGTGGGCGCGGCTAGATTCATAATGAGTGGCTACAATGCGCTCTAGCTAGAGTAAGCGTGTTGTGTTACACGCCGCGCCGGTGGACTACAACTACCGCTGCACAGGCTACCGTAGCTCTCCACGTGGAGAACAGCTGTAGTTGGTAATCGAGTATATGTGGCGATTTCTCTCACCTCCCTCACAATAGGCTACAAACTGTCTTTTGCCCAAAAGTTCCTACTGTGGAAACTATTATGAGAAAGTTCTCTAGATTTCTATGCAAATCAGGAAGGGGGTACAATAGAGTACTTTTTTCCCTTAGGAATGATTAGTTTCTTTATTTCATAATTGCGAGTCCAATCTAAATTTATGGATCTTGCTCTACCAGTTTAATAATTGCGCACAGTGCCAATTATGATCAGTTATGTTCTCTCCGAAGCAATGCAACAAAATGGCAATTTGATTCAAAGATTAAGGTTTCAGCCTTAAATTATATATCGAAGTTAAGTGCACTGGTAATCAAACGTAATTTCTAATTTGCGTGGAAGATTTCCTGGATAAATGATCATGATATTTACTTATTCATGAGTGATTCCTCAATGATTGGAAATACACCAGGCTACGTATGGGATTGTCCTTGACCGCGCCTTTATATATGCAACACTATTAACTGGAAAGCTTGTACTGGCTAATTCTTTGTCGTGCTATTCTATTATCTAATATTAATGTTATTTCCGGTATTCTGGTCAAAGTTATCTAGTTTACGAACAGCAGATGTTACTCAAATTTTGGGGTGTAAACATAGTCTGGCCTTGAGGTTCTTTGCCATTCTTAAGCCCTTCTGACTCATCTTGAATTTTTGGCGGAAAGACCGGTCAATCGAACTCCTCGATATCTATGGTATTCTCAGAAATACCTGGCTCCACACTCATTCGAATAGTATGATTGTGTTAACGGTGACACCAGTCACTAACTCAGGCTTGAAAATCGATTGAGTAATATCCTCTTTAGCCCCTATATTCGTGAATCCAAAGATAGTTCGACGGTGCCGGCTAACCTAACTTCTAGTACGTAGCCGGCTATCTCGAGTCTCGACATAAACAAGCCTGATGCGCAAGTCTAATGGCGTGACGTCATGATTTTGCCAGCCACGCGCTCTTTTCATGGGCTAACTACGTAGTATAGGCCATGTTTTAAATCGCCAGACGAATTTCACGAGGCTTCCGGTTACGCAGCCGAAACTTCTCGATATGCCGACGGTGCATTGAATTTGATGTTTCATGGTCGTTCACCTTATTTCCTGACCAGTCAATATATTGAATCAGCCGCCGAACTGTGTAACCAATATTCGCATAGATGCGAGTCGTGGCGATTGTTTTCCCCTGAAGATTAATTTGCAGAGTCGCTGATTTTTGGTAGGTATCGAATTAGAGGGGGCGGATAATTATTGTATCAACTCTTGCTCGTTCCAGATAATCCTATTGGTTTTAACCACTGCATCGACCCCGATTACCAGCGTCACGTTCATTTCATTAACGTAGGTTAATGAGCTGTGGGCTGTTAACGACAGAAGAGTCAATCTGAATCGGCTCATTAGGAGATTTATAGTTCACTTTTTAAACTAGATTAAATACTTTTCAAGTTTCCCGTTGGAGACGTTTTCACATATATCGAATTTCACTGTTGATTTCAATTGGAAATTATTTAAGATGTGATAAATTCAAAAATCAATCGATTTGTGTTTGGATTTTCGCGCATGTGGACAATCTATTACGCAGCCATTCCGAGTTAACTATATTTATCATCTCCACTATATTATATCCCGGGTATTCGACCGCGCAGGAATTCTCCAGGGTCGCCCCAAGACTTTAATTGCCGACTATAAAGGCAAGTATGCTGAAAAATGTAGCGCAATTCACTGCAATAGTCTCTTGATGCTTCGGTTCTATCCCTTATTTACACATCAGTTTCAGGAATTGGAAGGAAGGATTCAAGGAATGTTTTTATTTACTAACCCCTACCTGGTGAGAATTTTAATTTATGATGTTAAGTCGCTTCAGCCGGAATTTCTGTGGGCGAGTATATGGGATATTTAATACAATATAGTACAACATAAATCTTTGCTGTAACAATTGTTGTAAATTAACGTATTGGAGTTAGACTCGCATAGTGGTCGCGTCACCACAAGGTTGTAACTTTCCGCCCACATGTTTTCATTTGCGTAACACACACGTACTACACGCACTTCTCTATATCTAAATGACATTGTAGCTCGCGGCAAGTGCCTTTCGTTCGTAAGTAGTCAAGTAGTTTCGTCTTGTACGTACCTAAGCGATAAAGAGCGCACGCGTGAAAGCGCTATGATTTATTTAAAATGGCAACCGCCGGTGAATCGAGGATGTTGCAGTATGTACGGAGAACGTCTGTTGTATGAGCGAGGCCTTAGATTATGTCATTCGCGTTGTACCACTTTGCCGGAAAATGGGTTATGCAAGATGGACCGCGATGATTATACACCGAGTATGTATACTCATTTAGTATCAGCTCGCGTAATATTGCCGACTCCACGTGATCTTGCTGGGGCCTATTTCTCACCGGGCGGGGGTAAACAAAAATATGGTGTTTGATGCTGCGCAGTTGAGTCACATACGGAGAAATTATTTTTTTCGGAGGGGATTTTTAGACAAATATATATCAACACTTATGACGAGGAATATAGTTCCATCGAAACAACAAAATCGCTGTTGATGTAAGTTTTCTTGTCCAGACCGAGATCAACGTGTTGGGAACTTGATTTTGTAATTAGTCTTTCAATGTTCAAATAAAGTGTACAAAAATTCAGTTAATTGCATTTTCGAAAGCGATACAATGTTTTGCAGAGTCGATGAGCATGCGGAATTCAGAGAATAAGGTCGTCAGGAATCTTGATTGGTATACAACTCAAGTTGAGTCCGGGTAGTCCAAATTCATGACGAAGGTTCAGAATTAATGTAGGCACAGTGAAAATGCTGATGCGAGGCCTGCTATTATTCGCCATGCCGTTTCTTGTATATCTGATCGTAAGTGGGTCAAATCGACGTAGGTCAGTCGCGAAGTGAGGTAAAAGCGAGAGTAGGTGGCTTCAAACTAGAACGGGTTGCTGCATCGGATGTAGGCACGTCATCTTGGAGGCCATTGAAGACTTAGGGAAACTTTTGCATGGCTAATTTTCATGCAGTATAGTCACTAACAGGCCTTTGTTACACAACCTACTACGCAAAGCTGCATCCAAACTATGACTTATATTTTGAATATCATTTGGATATTATCCATATGAAATATTGACGGCCTAGTTGACTTTAACTATTATTTATTGGACTTTGGACTCATTTTTTCTGCGTCCCATTTTCGTTATTGGCATTTTTATTAAGACGACTGGAAGATTGCGTGGAAGTTATAGGAGAGTAAAATACTGGGGAGCACGACATTCGCACATTTAGAAATCCAGGCCGAAGCTACTGTAGGAAGTGCCCGTTCCAGCTCTGACGTGTGCCCCCTCCACGTATACACCCCGACCTTATTGGGTCCCATGTTGCGTATGCATCTGCTTGGCTTGGGACCCAAGAATTACGGGACGCGAACGTGACCACGGTTACGTTCGTTCAGAGCCTTAGTTACCGACAACAACGACGAACTTTACCATCTCGTGCCTGTAAATGGAGAACGAAAGGCACGAATCGCTGTATCGCGATTCCTGGTCGGCCGATCGCCGAACACGGCATTCCTCTTAATTACCGAACCCATTACATCGATTTTTTCCTCAATTGTCGATTCTACCATTGCAAACCCTCTACGTTTCAAAGCAAAGCATCTACTTTCACCATCGCGAACAATAAGAG
The DNA here is from genome assembly GCA_010014905.2 of Druon quercuslanigerum. NCBI lineage: Eukaryota > Metazoa > Arthropoda > Insecta > Hymenoptera > Cynipidae > Druon > Druon quercuslanigerum. The sequence goes on along the minus strand of JAAAKG020170309.1, from coordinate 9,955 downwards.
CTGCTTCGACTGATAAACATTTATCTCGTTCTACCATATGACAGGTTTCTTTGTTTAACTTAATACTAGCCTACTTAGACTTTTACATCTCTTTAGCATTCTAAAAATTTTAAACCCTCCCTAGCAGTGGTCGTTTCGAGCAACCTACAATTTGCTGTCGCAGTTCTCGCAATCGTAAAAAATGTTTGTACCCACTGCAATGTTACTGGAACCTTACGTTATATCGGAACTTTAAGTGCGAAGGTGGTGCAACTAGTTAAAGACCATAGAGATTCGTGTCCGCATTGGCATCGCCTTTTTTTCCTTTTTTGCTCCAACTAGTAAAACCGGACAGGGCTTTAAGACTCAAGTTGTTTTAAGGCTCTGGAGCAAACTAATCTGCTCTAGCTTATAATCCGAATCCGATATATAAGCCGGGCTAGGCCTGGTCTCCGCTACACGTGCACCCTTCGCCGGGTTCGTGACGCGGCCATTCGTAAGCGCGAAGCAGCGGTGTCGCTTGTTGCTGCCACGAGTTGCTATGCACGAAAAAGCGTGTGGGTGCAGCTAGGTTGTGTTCGCTCACCAACTGGTTTCCTCGGTGCCCGTTGATTCGTTCATTCGTTAGGGCGCATAAAACCACGCGAACGCAAACTCTGAGAAACCAAGAACGGAATCGCGCTCGATCTGCATGGGATAAAAACGAGGGTGTGTATGAATCAGCTTGTAAAATTACGAATTTCCTGGAATTGCATGCTAATCAGCTGAATTGCCAATTGTTTGAGTGATACCGAATTTATCAGTTCTTCTATCTGTTTCATATACATCCTGGTAAAGTCTCACAGAAAAAAAATGTATAAAGTTTTAATAATTTTTACCTCGTAGAGGACATAAAGGTTTTATTTTTACTTGAAAAGTTACAACGCTAGCGCCACCAAGGTTCATTTCGGTTCGTTGAACTGAGCGAATATTTCGATGTCCAGATGTCGGTTGCATTTTACAAAGTGTTGCAAATAAAGTTCTACGCTGTTCACAGTAATCTGAGGTGTCGAAAAGGTGATTTATAAGCAGGAACATTTAAAAAAATGTTCTTTTCATTAATTCTACTCCGATTTTCTGAATACTGAGTCATTTCGTACTACAGTCATCGTTACGTTAGAGTCTCTCCTAACCTTTGTGAAACTTGTGCCGAAATACGGATACATTTTTTTACTCTTAAGAATGTATCCGCATCATATTTGATTTTGTCTTCTCTCTATCTGCTTTGATAGGTAATTTGAAAACCAACCCTTGAGTATTTTTAGGAGCCGAGATTGAGCCACTGACGTATAGACGTATATGACAAGTCAACACCAGCGCAACATCATCGGATTTTTAATTATCCGTTGTCTGACTTATATTGTACAAGTTGAGATGTGAAGAAAATAAATTTGGTAAATTGTGACAATTGGTTTGAATATGACGGCGAAGTTTTCGAAATAACTTTCGATCTTGTCAACCGAGCCTTTTGAACCGGTCTCGTATACGTTTCGAGGCAGAACGAATTGCTGCTATCGAAAGTTGAGAAAGCAGTGCAGCGGCCTTTTCTCGCGGCTCGCCTTTCAGCAAACTCGACTAATGCCGGGTGTCGCAATTACTGCTATACCACGGCCGGCTCCACATCTACCTTGGATATTGGAGCGGGTCGGTATTATGCGGTGTGAATATGTATGCGTGTAATGCATGCGATCGCTCACAAGGTTGCATCAAGAAAAGAGAGACTCGACATCAGCGAAGAAATCGTGCCCACATGAGTGTCGAAATCGAAGGGGTTTAGAATCTTGGTTCACACATGACTAGGATGTGAACACGAAATCGTTGACGCTGATAAGATAACACACCTAGTTGTACATTCCACAATGAAGATATTTAAGAATAATATAATCCAACGAGATGTAAGTTATAAGAAATAGTCTGTTTCTTTACAATTAATAAAGATTCAAAGTTAAACAAATGAGAGAAATTTCGAAACGAAATAAAGCTCCGATCTACTTGCATTCGTTTTGTCTAAATGGAGGGGCGAAATTACGAAATCAAAGCACGCGCGTCCCGGCATGACACCATGAATCCTTGTGGGATTTTAGGTGCTTGAATTCCACGGGTTATATACCTAACCGTGATGCCTTCGAACTGCATCGCTCTTGCAACGCGTTTGAAACTTCCGCTAGTTTTACCGGAAGTTCTGGTACCGTGCACGCCGGAAGTTGGCTTTATGCGATCTTTTTCCAAATTACACCCGTCGTTGACCCCGTCCACAACTACCACTGGGATACACGCAGCCTGGAAATACAAATGCGGAACGCACATTTTCCCCTATCAGGAAAGAAGATTTGAAATAAACTCGCAAATATGGACGTAATTATATACCGTGAGTTCCGCAAGTTTAGGAATAAGGATCAAAGGTGTTTCTTTTGAAACACTATTTCTCTACTGAAGTATTTTTACTTAAGTTTTTTCATGTTTACATATTTAATTTTTTTAGTATTCTGTCTCCGAAAGAGGTGGTTGGCAGCGAGATCCCAGTTTTTGCACCACCGCAAGCCTTACTGTATTTTTTAGACTGTTTTGTCCTCTGTCGAGTTACGTTTTACTGGTCCTCAACCACAATTCTGTTTTTTTACAAACGTATTCTGACGCCTTATCAACGGAAGGCTGGTGTCTCTAGCGGCCACGAAATCTGATATTAATTTGTTGACGAATTGCTCACACAATAGAGGAAGTGCGATGTCAGCAGTTCTATTTTAGTGAGAAGAAAAGTAATTTACGATTTGCACATATATTTTAAAAAGATCGTAAAATGACGCAGACTAGAACGCGGAAATGAAATCGGAAGGTTTGCCGATTATGCGTGCTGCGTGCTTGATTCGTGCGTTCCATTCTTTCTCCCACGTATTGATATTGGTCGTAATCGAGTTGCAATGACGTAACGATGCAACAACATGTGGTAAACGTAAATTGCAATCGATAAGGCGACCTTGCACGTGCAGAGTTAATACGTTTACAATATTTGCTTATGTTGACTTTTTCAGACTTCTTTCTCTCGCACAATACACATTTTTTATACATAAAGGAAACTGCTCAAGTAAAACAAGTTGTTGTCAGTTGAGGCAATCACGTTTTAAACAATTGAGACTGCTGAAGCATGATATGGCGCTAGAAATACCGTGTTTGTAAACAACATACGCACTTAATGACTATCCATCATTCTTCCCGGCGAGAGGCGCGATGTGGTAGGGAGAATCGCATAGAGTTTTCCGTAGCGCGTTCCGCCGTTCGAGTCACAAGGACGGGAGGAAAAGTGGCGCGTATCTGCCAAGAGAAAAGCGAGGTCGAGCGTTTCCCAGAAAAGTAGGCCGAAGTACCCAACGTGCACCTTGGTTTGATAGATTTAGCCGTTAACTCTAGCGCCTCGCAGTCTCATCTTCGCGGAACAAAGAAAGAAAACAAAACCTGGTACGCAATCGGTCTCGATATAAGCGCAACTTTTCAGAGAACTTCTACAATAATTTTCAAACAACAACTCATCTATTTCTGTAGTAATTTACTTATTCAATTGACCAAGACATTTTTCTCTGGTATCCAAGTCCCTTTTCTATAATCAACTTCCTTACATGGAATTCAGCTTTAATGCAATCGCAGTTATAATCAGTGATTCGTAAAAATGAAAACCTTCGCTTTCTACTATCGGCTTCAGCCGTGGCATTGAATTTTTTCATGTTTTACAACCGTCCGCGTCAGCTATCGTAATGGTTACGAGGATTTTTCAAGTTCAACTGCAGGAATATCAGGTTAATAGCGACCGATAATGAAACGGTAAACGGTCGCAGAAAAAAAGTTGCGTTTCAACTATCTTTTGCTGAGACGTGATTAAAAAATTACAAAATTAAAATAACTGTTACGTAGGGTTTAAGTAATTCCTGTGGTATATAGAGCCACAGTTTCTGTACTGAATGATAGTAGTTTTAATGTGGATGTCGAAACAAAATCCGTTGCTGCTTTCTTCACTCGTTTCGTGATCGCGATGCTGAAGATAATAGAGCACGATGTGGCATCATCGTTGAAAAATTGCACGCCAGCTGGCATCGCGATTCCACTACCCGCTGCTATTGCAAACTTCGAATTATACGATAGTTAAACTGGTGAGCGATACGGTCCAATTGCTCGTAAGCAGCGTCATTAAGATACGTAGGATTGAGGGCACTATGTCACGCAGAGTGCCCGGGGTATTTTTTCTGGTCGACTTTTCCCCCTTAAGTAGCAAGTTGTACAATCATCTAATTTGATTGCGTAAGACGTCCTCAGCTGAGAAAGTGTACCCAACGCACATGAACTTACACTGTATTCATCGCTCACAATATTATTGTGTAAATCGTTCCGATATTATTTCCAAATATCCTAAAGTAAAATCCGCACCTGAAACACGTACAGGATAAAAAGACTGAAAAGTCAGAAAGCCAGTGGTGAAAGTTATGAAAGCATGCAATTTCAAAGGGAATGGCGAATAAGTATTTACGTGTGTCGAGATTAAAAAGCACAGTGCCACCTGCAATTAAGCGATTTGTTAAATTGAACTTAAGCATCCGAGTGTTCTTCTCTTTTCGATACAACAATCGGTAATGTTCCGATAATTCTATTGTAGTCGTAAAAAATTACTTTCATGATTTTCGTTTATGAAACGAGTTACGACGCGTCGGCTGAAATTGTTCTCGAGTTTCGATTTCCAGACTGAATATGCATATGGAAAAACACGCGAGAAAGGGACTTTCTCCTTATCCGGAGCTAGCATTGCGCGAGAGCTATGTCGTGATTTTGGGACTCGCGTGGGCCTAATGTGCGTAAAAAGAAAATAAGGCTAAAGAGAAGGGATTATGGAGAACTTATAGGTTTGACGCGAGCAGCCAGCGCTTTACGCAATGCCCGTGATATAACGTTGCAACACGAACCTGACAAGTGCGTACGCGCATAGGGCACCACGCTAGCAATGCTCAAAAAGAAAGCCCGTTACAACTATTGTGGGAAGAAGCACTTGGAAGTCTATTTCTTGATGGAATTCTAAAACACGAAATATTCTTTCATATAAATTACAGTTGGTCACGTTCGTTGTTGGCGAAATGAATTCCATATAAATCTGACTTAGCCCAAAAAATGTTCTAAATCAGATTATCCTGAATACTACACCTTTTTATCACTGGGGCTTTTGAATACAATGCTGAATCACACGGGTAAAAACTATAAGATAATAAAGCTAACAAGAAGGATGTTTGCATATGGTGATTTTCTTTGAAAAAGGCTCTATAGAGGATTATGTCCAGTATACGTTAATTTCTTGATGGAATTTTGTACTTTAAATTCAAATAATTGTAACTTTTTTATATAATTACAGAATGCAACTACAGAAATTCATGAATATATGCACAACAATTATTGTAAATTACTTGAATTTTAATGTGCCTATATTGAAAAAAACTTGCAATACTTATACATTATAAATTGCAGAATTTTCAAGTTTTTTTCCAACAGTATATAATATTACATCACAGCAATAGACATTATCAGATGATAGATCAAACAAAAACGATATTTGCAGATTGCGATGTTCTCTAACTGTTATAGCTTGAAAAAGGCCCTAAGGCAAATTATTTTACATTTGGTGGTGTATGATCGACTTGTAAGAAATTCTGTAGTGAAACAAAACTGTTTGTCTCTGCGGTGAAGGCGTCAACAATTGGCATTGTTACGACATGTTTTTTCCTGGGTATAATGTACTCTGAATGGAGTTTTGCCAACGAAAGGGGCCTAGGTTATGTCGTTGTGTACATTTTACATGGTCTTACTTGGGCCCGGACGAGCCCACTGACCCGAATTGATAGCGCGAAGCAGGTCGTAGCCTAGATTTCAGCCAAGAGTGGAAGAGCGGTCTCTAGTCACTAACTGCGCAGTGCGCTTCCACCTACGGAATACATAAGAATTTCACTTTCGACGGGCGAATGTTGATACTTTCACGATCCATTAGAATATCGTAAAAACTTGCGTATGCGGGCGATAAATCGTACACAGTCTTGATGACCAAGTGAGTTTCATAGTGAAAGCTTAAAACGTAAACAAAAATGTAGAAAATATTTGGCAAAATTCCAGTCTTACATTATGGGTCTTTCATTTGATAGGGTCCAGTTATATTATTACTTGAAACAGCTATTGCATTTGTTCTTACAACAATTACATTAGTTGCAGTGATAATTTATTTAGTATCAGCAACTAATAAAATTGTTGTCCCAACTAATAATGTAGCAGGCCTATATCTGACAAACTGAATTGTTGGACCAAATAACCGTTTCTTTCAGTGTACGCCTATGAGCTATTAGAGAAGAAGCGCAGTGGACAGTGCTTTTCAAGATAGAGTGTTAAGACTCGTGTAAACTTTGTCATATTCAAAAGGTTGCTAATTCACGTATAAATTAAAAGTCCTCTTAAGAAGGTGATCTTAGTTATGAGAATCGATTATCACTGCTGCCGAAAATACTAACCATAAGAGACTGCTGAGGAGGTTAAAGATCCAGGCATGGCAAATAACACTCTCGGCGATTGGTCCTATGATTATGGGAGAATATGGAGAGGAGAGGTGTTGGTGTACTGCAGGGTCATAGCGTTCTCCAAGAACGCGTAACAAATCATTTCTTCTTGCGTCACGCTGCCAAAGCCCACTTTTCTTCGTACAGTTAGCCACGTGGACGGCAGTTGCACCGCTATTGCATGGATAACCGCTATCTCCGCATGGCGACCTCGTTTTCAGTACATGAGCAAGTTAACATGTATCTGTTTATTTCTCTTACCCTGGCACAACCGGAGGCAGCCCTCGTGCGAGATAAGCGGAAACGCGTATCTGGAACGGTGAACCGTTTTTCTAAATGCGATTGTACATGATACTCGTCCTCGACCCGCATCGAGACAAAATTAACCGTGTGACAGATTGATCGATCAGTTTAAGAAAAATAAAATATTCTTCCTTCAATTCTAATAGCATTGAATGTAATTTAAAAAAATTACAGAACCGTATTTGAGATAAGCGTAGAAAACCGTTTATAGTAATTTCAATTTTTATAGGTGCACGCACAATCGTAACGTGTAGCTTAAGTGCTACTTAGGGCACCTGGAGGCACAATTCGATTGGTTGATTGCAGTTTTAAGTTCCATTTAAATCATAAGAAACATTGATGCAACTGGGCGTAAGTGCAGGTCGTAAACGCGGACATTAGCTTTTAGAGGGCGAGTTACAAAACTACAGTGTGAGGATAATTTAAAGAGGCAAAAAAGTAAACGGTGAAAAGGTAAACATAGATAAAAAAGGATAGCAGAATGGAATATTTAATGCGAAGAGTTTGCGTTGGCGATGCTTCAGGAGAGACCAGTGTCGGGTCCAGTGACGTCACCAGTTTACTCGACACAGTGACACCGATCGCTGTTCCGCTGCCTGCTGCACCCGGCCGGCAACGCTTCTCTCGCCAGGGATGAAAAAATTACTTGAAAATTGCCATCATTACGCCTTAACGGCCACGCAATGTCGTGCATCGAAATTAATTCGCTTATCTTTATTATTCCATCTCTCCTGAGTGGGATTGAGCAGTTAAAACTACTTTCGCGATGAAACGATCTGTTTTTATAATTTACGTAGGACGCAGCTTCTGAGGAACGTTATTCTTGTGGTTAAAAAAAAAATAAAACCGATTGAAAACTGGAAAAGTAGTAGTTTCTGATTCCCCTTTTAGAAACACGTGTGGGAAGGGCTTTCACTGAACCGGCTAAAGGCAATTATCAGGGTGTTTTCTCGAGGTGGAATGGGCGGGTATGTATTTTTATCCGATGCCCATACAGTTTATTTTTGAATCGCGAAAGGGCTGGAGTCAGGGATCGAGGCGAATATATCGTATCGAGAGGAGTGTGGGCACAGAAATAATCGAGTAGCCGCAGGGAGAAGCAACCTGTCTCCAGCTGAATGTCTCTCTTGAAACGAGAGTTTGCATTGTATGTATGTACGTATGTATGTATGCATATTGCACGCTATGGATGGAGTCTGTGAAGCGAATTAAAAGTGGCTCTATCATGGGCTTCACACCCTAGCGTGCTACCGGGCAACCGATGAACTAATGAGGAATTGCTATATATATATATAATTAAAATATTTGTCATAAGGACAATCGCATGGTGTGTGTGTGTGTGTGTGTGTGTGTGTGTGTGTGTGTGTGTGTGTGTGTGTGTGTATTCTGAATACTGTAGAATTAAAGTTCACAGGTTGACCGATGACGATAGTAAATGCCAAACCCTTTCAAGTCGCTTCAAATTTTGTACAACTGGTATGGCAATCCTTTATCCATAGTATGTGAGGCCGTCCGCGAAGAAAGAGACATAATGCGGAAAAAATCGATTTTTCATTTTTTAAGCTAATCTGTACTTTTTTATTTGTTCTTTCATAACAACAGAATATTATGCCTATATTTAACAAATTAAAATTGTTATTAAACTGCAGATTGAGGCCTTCTTATGGAATTCATGTGATGGACCGCCTTCTCAATCGCTCCTTTTGTAAAATAAGACCACCGAACGTTAGGTCTCTTTCTTCGCGGACGGTCGGTTACCCATTATCAGTGCTTGCAGTGGTCTCGCTTTTAACAAGACACCAACGTAATCCGACCTAAGCGATCGACCGTGGACGGATATAGTCAGCCCCGATGTTGGCCAGCGCGTCGCCGCGGGTCGTTCTAGGTGGCTGTGCCTCTTGATGCGTCGCAACATTTCGTCTACCGTTGCAGCAACTTATTTTCATTTCATTATCACCATTGCATACCGGTTGAAAAACAAATACGAAAAGTCATTAAGAAAAATTTGGTAGGTACAATAGTTTACGTTTTAGTAAGGTTCTGCGTTTGGATAATCTTTTGGGCGTGGTAGAGCTCCTCGAGAGCACTGCTCCCCACTTCAGTTCTCTCACAGGTGCAGGAAGGTCCGCTGGACTTTAAAAGTGTCTAAGGCCGAAACTACTTGTCAGATTTTTATTTTTTACTAACATACTTGGCATATTGAGCTTATAGCTTAGGGAATTTCTCTTTTTAATATATTTTTTTAATTTACATAATGTGATTTTCGGGAGTGTTTATTTTTGGTTTGACTCAAAAAAAGGCGTCTGTGATCAGGCACTTCGATCACAATGGCTGAGAGTATAGCTTATAACGATCTATCGCATCCTTTGAGAACTTATCGCCCCCCTTTTTAGAAATCGTTCATTTTCAGTAATAGCACATTCCATTTCTATATGTATTATCGTGTTTAAATCTTCACAGTTACATTTTTAAATAATTTTACCACGCTTTTACAATATTTGTATGTGTTAACTTTACATTCTTGGATAGTAATCTTATATTATAAAACATGTGTAGTAATATTTTTTAGAATTTAATTTCCTAATTTTATATAGTATATGGATTAAGTAATTTTCGTTATTTAGCCGTAATATAGAATTATCATTATCCTCGTATCTAAAATGTTTGCCTTTTGCTTGCTTTTTCGGAAATGGTTTCGCCTATCTATCATATTTTAACCCCGATTGATATTATTAGCAAACGTTTTGAAATCTGATCCTTTGGTTTTAAACATTATTATAATTATGATAATTCATAAAATGAATATAACAAATTATAATCTTAATCGCAATTGTTATATAATTATGAAATATACTATAATTTTTTCATTATTCAGAGTACTAGTCATGCATACTAAATGTATACTGTATGTATATTAGAGTTATCCAAAAGTAAGTGGATGTTTGGATTCTCACCGGCACCGGGAAATTGGAATAACTTGGCAGAAGACAGTAGAGGAAACGACGCCTGAAACAAGACCTTGGATACTAATGGACCCAAGTGGGGAACCTCACATAACGGCTTTG
>JAAAKG020170298.1:0-27577 GCA_010014905.2 Druon quercuslanigerum | reverse complement strand
GAAAGTTCAACTGCAGTACTTGATTTCTTTTTAACAAAAAAATGATTTTTCTAACGAAAAGATTCATTTTCTTTTTTGAAAAAGCGCTTTTTAACCAAATGCATGAATTCTAACGAAATAGTTGAATTTTCAACTAACAAACAACCAATTTTCAATAAAAATTATATAATTTCAACTGTAATAGATTAATTTAAAAGCAAAAAGTATTTAAGTTTTAAACAGTTATATTTTCAAACCAAACGGTGAATTTTCAACTAAAATATTTTTGAAACAATAAGAATAATTTTCTATAAAAAGACAATTTTTGTAACAAAATACATGAACTCTAAATAAAATAGTTAAATTTTCAACTAAAATGGTGAAGCTTTAACTTTAATAATTGAATTTTCAACCAAGACAAATAATTTATGCCAAAAAGACGAATTTAATTAAATTTTAAATGAAAAATTAATATTCACGAAAAAAAAACGAAAATGAACTATTATTTTTAGGAATCTGATAAGTTTTTATCTAAATGATGAAATTTTAACGGAAATAGATGAATTTTAAAGCAAAAAGTTTAGCTTTGACCCAATTACTTAAATTTTCAAACAAAAGGGTAAAAATTGAACTAAAATTATGAAAGTTCAACTGCAGTACTTGATTTCTTTTTAACAAAAAAATGATTTTTCTAACGAAAAGATTCATTTTCTTTTTTTAAAAAAGCGCTTTTTAACCAAATACATGAATTCTAACGAAATAGTTGAATTTTCAACAAAAAAAAACACCGATCTTCTACAAAAATTATATAATTTTAACTGTAATAGATTAATTTAAAAGCAAAAAGTATTTAAGTTTTAAACAGTTATATTTTCAAACAAAACGGTGAATTTTCTACTAAAATATTTTTGAAACAATAAGAATAATTTTCTATAAAAAGACAATTTTTGTAACAAAATAAATGAACTCTAAATAAAATAGTTAAATTTTCTACTAAAACGATGAATTTTCAACTAAAATAGTGAAGCTTTAACCATAATAATTGAATTTTCAACCAAGACAAATAATTTCTACCAAAAAGATGAATTTTAAAATAATCAAGATAACTTTATAACTAAAAATTGAATACTTAATGTTCAATTAAAAAAAAGTTATGTCCAGCCAAATAGGTGAATTTTTAATTAAAATGATGAAATGTTTATCTGACACAGTTAAATCTTCCGTTAACAAAATTAATTTTTAAAAAAATCAACAAAATAGTTAAATACAGTAATATAAAGCTCCTTTTACAAATGAAAAATCATTGCTATCTCATTTTATATTGCACTTTTCAACAAAAATTAAGCACACACTCTCGAGAAAATTTCACGACTAAAATAATACACTGGCATTTTAAAGTATATAAAAAGTCTCTGAAAACTCCAGGTTTTCCGGGTGTAATAATAAAACTCTGATAATAATTAACATATTGCACTTCTAATTGAATATTATGTTCAATTGTTGATCTTAGGTTTATTGGCCAGGGATTATTTAATTATTAATATAGACCAGTAGACAAATAAAACTAACATCTAAAATGAATAATTATGTTAAATTTCTAAAAAAAAAAAAAAAACAACAACAAAAAAAACACCAGCACATAGCAAATTTTTTAGATATAACCTATATAATAATTCCAATCCAAATGAACAAGAAACACTTTTTTTTTTACTTTTTCACTGCCACAGAAATCCCAGCGTTTCAGTAGTAGAATTTGAAGGTAAGTGCAGAATAGTCAATTCACAGCAGACATAAACATTGACCACATTGACATGTCCGACGTACGTCGTACGTTTTACTTGAATGCGCGCGCATCGTATTGCCAACTGTCTCGAATTTTTGCGGAGATCACGTTTTGATCAATATAAATGTTAAAAAATAAAACAAATTTTGTAGTATCTTTAATATTTTACAGCCATTTTTACTAATTCTGAATTCTGAGAACAGTGGAAGGTGAATGCCACAAAAATTTACGACAGTTGGTAATACAATGCGCGCGCATTTCAGGTGCGACGTACGTCGGTCAGGTTGGACATTCGTCAATTTGGACTCACCTTTAGATAAAAAGGGGATCTAATTTATAAGGGTGACCGGCGTTATTATGAGACAGATGTTGATGACACGCTAGATAAATTTAATTTTTTTAAATAAATATTGATCCTTTCCAGAGTAACAACCGAAGTGATTTCATACAAATAATAATAAAACAAAATTATTTTAAGAAAAAAGGGAAATAATCACCATGTACATATGAAACGGGTAAATCAAATCGAGAAATTATAAACTCTTCTATTTTTGTGTTTTATTGATCTTTTTATGAATAATAAATATAAATACTTTATGGTATATTAGTTACAAAATTTAGCCCGATTTTTATGTTTGAAATATTTTTTCAACGATAAATAATAATTTCGAATTGATAGCTTTAAGAAATATACTATATTGAATGATTTTGGACAATTAAATTAGAAAAAGGAGTTAAATTGTATGGTCTCTTAAGTCGAAGCGCTAATAATGAAACTATTTTATTTTAAATAAAAAAATCACGAAATTAAATGATTTCAGATTAAAATTTTAAAACCAGGACAACTTTAAAACATTAAAAATTGAATAATTTAAGACTCAAATTTAGGAAGTTGTGCAATTTAAAATTCAGAGGAACTGAAATTGTATTCTTATAAAGTAAAAGCGATCAAAATTACATTATTAAAAATTGAAAACATTTGAATCAATTCGATTTCAAAGCGAATAAAAATTGACAATTGAAAACTAAGTTGAAACTTTAAAAGTCAAAGCTTCTAAAACTGTGACATTTTTAATTGTTTTTACATAAGAAAATTATGATTTAACATTAAAGCTGATTTTACAAATTCTTATAAAATCAAAAAATGAATTGATTTATTCCGAAAAAATTTCTGATTAACAGTTTTAATTCGGAAACATTAAAAAATTCTACTCTGGAAGTTGAAACTGAAACGAATGCGAACATAATTTAAAAATGAAACACAATTTAGTCACAAAAAATGTAAATATTAAAACTTTTTTTATACTCAAACCCTTTCAAATTTCAATTATTTGAATTATACTTACCAAAATTCAACCTATTCAATTTTAATTGCATAATAAGAACCTAAGAAAGGGAAAAGTTGAGTAATAACCATTTAAAATTACCGAAATTATTTATTTGCTGGCGTATAAAATTCAGATAGTTTAATTTTTACCTTTTTTTATTTTAACTCTATTTGATTTTTTTTTTTTAATTAAAATCTTCCTTCAGAAAATATTATTCATTTTTGAAATTTTCCAATCATATATTTTTCAATTTGAAATGTTTCGTTTAAATCTTCAACTAAAATTGGGACAATTTTAAGATATTATAATTCAAAATTAAAATAAAGAATTTAAAGCAATATTGCTGTAATATGGTTCCGTTTTTGGAAATGGTACAATTTTAAGTTTTATAATTCGAAATTGCTATATGTTTAAATCTAAAATTATTAAATTCAAAACTGACTATCCAAAAAATAATTTATTCATTGAAATCCCTTCAAACTATTGTGGTAAATAAAAAATTTCAGGTAATCTTTTAAAATGTCCTAAAGTTCTTGAAAATGCCAAGGAACAAAAAATATATAAATTAACATATTTCCAATTTTTTGATGATTTTATCAATAGAATTTAAAATATTTAAAAGAATCCAAAGAATTTACATGAATTCAGGATAAATTATTAAGGATTCAGGGTCAATTTCAAAAACTAATTTCATAACTCTTCAAATCTTTGAAAACCTACGAAATACCTCACTTTTCTTGAATACATTATTGAAAATTCACTAAAATATTATTGAATTCAAAAAAATTCTATGAGATCTGGCGATATTTCCTTAAAGCTGGAAACAATTTTTATCCTTTGAATCGTAAAAGATTATTATTTTCTTGGGATTAATGACACAATTACCGAATGTTATAAGTAATTTGCCTTTGTTTAATATATTTACCAATTTATTTTTAAAATTTCATTTGTTTCATAATAATTTATTTATCCTATAAATTGTGAAAATTTATTCTTGTCCTAAACTATTGTCGGCGATAAAGAATATCAAGAGTGTTTCGACAGTGTTTTGTTTCATCAATGAAACCGATATTAATATAATTGAATATGAAATACGTTTTAAAAGTATATTCCTTAATCCAATTATAAATTTTCAGGAAAAAATTGTGCTATCACACAAGAAGGCTTGAAATAATTGTTCTTTAAAAAACTGTTTTTCAAAAGCAAATCCGTTCTCAAAAGTTCGATTCTTGGTTAAACAAAATTCGTTTTCTGCAAAAATTTCAAACCCTAAAGCCAAAATTCAACTTTAAAATTCAAAATCAACTATTTATGCACTGAAACGTCCTCTTTAATCAGGTAATGTGATTATTGAACTACTGATTGGTCACCATGGTATTTCTCCATGACAACCCACTACGATAATAAACCAAACATAATTTTTTTAAAACATTTTTAGGGCTTCGTGGCCTCGAGCAGAAACCCTGAGTTTTTTTATGGAAAATAATTTTTAAAAATAAGGGTTACAGTACATAAGGGATCGCCTATGTACTACGGTTCCACTTTAGGGTGGGGGTACTAACAAACCCAACGGTTGGTAACTGTGTGTGTGTGGGGGGTGCGGGGTGTTCAAAACAAAATAAATAATTTTTCTCTCTAAAAGTACATATTAGTTACATTTCCAGATGATGAATGTTTTAGGTAGAAAATAATGTTTTTGTTCAAAAGTTTATATTTTTAGTTAAAAATTGAACTTTTTTGTTGAAAACTGTTCAATTTTATTAGAAATTCGTATTTTTTCTAGTAAATTAATTTTTTTTTTTTAAATTCGTCTTTTTTAGTTCAAAATTCAACTTTTTGGTTAATAATTCTTGAATTTTGTTTCAAAATTTTTTTTTCGGGAGAAAATTAATAGTTTTGATTAAAAATTCATCTTTTTGTTTAAAAGTTTTGCAATTAGGTTTTAAAGTTGAACTAATTTCTTAAAAATGCATTTTTTGGTTGATGATTAAAAATTTTAGTTAAAAATTCATCTCTTTAGATGTAAATTGAACCGTTTTGTTGAAATTTTTTTTTTTTTTTTTGAAAAATTACTTTTGTAGTTCAAATTTTACTTATTCTATTTTTGGTCAAAAATGATTTTTTTTTTAAACTTAAAAACCCATCTTTTATTGGTTGAAAGTAAATCTAGTTTAGTTGAAAGTTCAACTAAAAATGCATTTTTGAAAAACACCTTTCAACATAACATGTATTGGATTTTTTAAAGTATTTTTTTGGCAGAAAGCCCATTTTCAGAAAAAATATTGGTTATCTAATTCTATATTGTAACCCTTCATTGAACGTTCTTATTGGCTTTTCTTAAATAAAATATTGTCTAATTTTCAACCTAAAACACGAATTTGCAACCAGGAAAATTAATTTTCCACAAAAAAGTCGAACTTTTCAGAAAATACACGAATTTTCAACGAGAGAAGAATAATTTTCAACCAAAAATTGAATAGTTACATTTATAGTTTAAAAACTTAATTTTCAACCTAAAAAATGAATTTTCAATTAAAATTATGAATCTTTACCAGGACAGTTTAATTCTTAACCAGGTAGTCGAATTTTAAATCATAGAGATGAATTTTCAAAAAAAGTGGATCAATTTTCAACCAAAAATAGAATAATTAAATTTTAAAGTAACAAAATCACCAAATTGTTAAAAAAAATAGTAAAATTTTTCAACCAAACTGATGGATTTCCAATGAAAATGATGAATCTTTATATGAAAAGGTTGAATTTTCAACTAAACAGATAAATTTTTAACCAAACATTAAACAGTTAAATTTTTAGTTTAAAAAATTAATATTCAAACAGATTAATTTTATAGTGAAATGATAACTAGGAAAATTTAACTATTTTGATTTAAAATTAAAATTATTTTGGTTATAATATCAAATATTACACTTTTCGTTGAGAATTTATCATTCATGAATAAAAATTTTGATAATTGTTTGTATATTTAATTATTTTGTAGATTATTCGCCCTTTACAAAATTTAAACAAAAATTGAATAGTTAAATTTTTAGATTTACAGGAATAATGGACAACAAAAAAAAACGAGTTTCCAACCAAATAATTCACGTTTTGACTGGAATAGTTGGAAAAAAAAATTATTTTCAACAAAAACATCGAACTTTCAACAAAACAGTTCAGTTTTCAATTGAAGATATGAAGTTTCAAATAAAATGATGAATCTTGAGCAACAAAAATTATTTGTTAACAAAAGGGTTTAAATTTCAACCAAGTGCTTGAATTTTAATCAACAAAAAAAAGGTTGATTCTCAGAGAAAAATGTACTTGTTGAAATTTCAATAAAAAAAATTTTAATTTAAAAGAAAAAAATCGATTTATTTAAAGATAATGGTTTTTAATTTTTAATCAATAACAGTTGAATTTAAACAAAAATGATGAATTTTCAGCAAGAGTTGAATTTTCATTTAAGAAAGATTCTTCAGCCTAGACATTTTTTTATCGAAACATGAATTTTCAAGCAAAAAGAACGAAAAATCATTGCTACTTAATTTTATATTATAGTTTTAAAATTTTTAAAGCACGCCCTCGAAAAAATTCCCTTACTTTTAAAAAATGTCCTGATATTTCCAGGCTTACAAAAATGTCCTGACCATTTCACGTTCTCCAGGGTTACCTGTAAAGGTCATTTACAAACCTTGCATTTTACTAGTTGCATTTAAAAATACAATTTTTCAACAAAACACATGATTTTTTAACGAAATATTTTAATTTGAAATTAAAGAAGATAATTAATAATTATTATATATTAATTAATAATTCAACCAAATAGTTGAATTTTGAACTAAAAAAAAAATTATTTTCAACCGTAAAACTGTAATGGTTGAAATTTCAAGCCATAAAATTAATATTCACTAAAAAGAGATAAACTGTCAACCAAAAATAAAATAAATAAGTATTAATTAAAAAACATCAATGTTCAACCAAAAAAGACGAATTTTCAACTAAAGAGACAATTTTTTAACTAAAATTATGGAATAATCGATTGGAATAATAGTTAGATTTTCAGTCTGAAAAAGAAAACATTTTCACCCAAACCAGAAATAAAATTTTCAACAAAATAGTTACATTTTCGGCAAATAAATTCCTTTTCATCCTAAGAAAAAACAAGTTTTCAATCAAATGGATCATATTTCAATCAAATAAATGAATTTTTAATTAAAATGATGAATCTTCATCCAAAAAATTAATTTTTAAGTAATTTTATTTCCAACCTAAAAGTTGAATTTGAAAAAAATTAATTTTTTTACCAAAAAAGATGAATAATTTTTAAAACAAAAAGATTTATTTTATTGCCAAAAAAGAGAATTTTTCAACAAAATACATCAATTTTTAATGAAATAGGTTAATTTTCAAATTAAAAGAAATGATTTTTTTAAAGTTAAAAAGTCGAGTTCTTTATTGGAACCCAATCTTTTTGGTTTAAAATTTAATTATTTTAGTTGAAAATTGATCATTTTAGTTTAACATGTATCACTAGTAGACAATTTTTTTCGGTTGAAAATTAATTTCTTTTAGCTGAATATTCAACTATTTGATTTTTGGTTGAAAACTGATTTTTTAAAATTTCAAATTCAACTATATGGCTAAAAATTGGTCCTTTGTAGTTAAAAATTCATGTATGTTGTTAAAAATGACATTTTGTTGAAGAAAAAAAACTTCTTATTTGAAAATTTATCTTTTTGGTTGAAAAATAAAAAGTTAAACAGGTATCTTTACGATTTTAAATTAATGTATTTTAGTTGAAGAATCAAAATTAGTTGAAAATTCATAACTTTGGTTGAAAATTATTTTTTTAACTAAATATTTAACTATACCATGTTTTGTTAACACTGAATTTTTTTACTTTTAAATTTTAATATATTGTTGCAAATTTGTTTTTTAAACCAAAAATTGAATAAATAAATTTTTTAGCTAAGTAAATTAATGTTCAATCAGAAAAACGAACTTCTAACTAAAATGATAGAATATTCAACTGAAATAATTACATTTTTAGTTTAAAGAATTACTTTTCAGAAAAAAGACAAAACAACGAATTTCAACGAAATAGTTAAAACTTCAACTGCAATAGTTGAATTATCAGTTACAAATATAACTTTTAGCCAAAGAAGAAACAAATGATCAACGAAGCAGTTCAATTCTCAACCAGAGATGAATTTTCAATAAAAATGAGGAATCTTCAACCAAAAAAATTATGTTTTAACACAAGAGTTGAACGTTCAACCAATTAATTAAATTTTCATTCTAAAAAATTAAATTCTGAACAAAGCGAGAGAACATTTTTCGAACATACTCTTGAAATTTCAAACAAAGGAATAATTTTCCATAAAAAAGAACGAATTTTCAACAAACTACATGCATTTCTAATCAGACACTTAAATTTTCAATTAAAAACTTTTGACCAATTCCCTAACAAATCCAGGTTTTCTAAGTAGAGTACACACCCTGAAAAACTACTTAATAATATCAACAAAAGTAAGTACTTTTGAAGAATAATAAATAATAATCTGAAAAATATAATATAGATAAACCGCAAAATGTTAAATAAATCCGTAAAATAATAAACACACTCATCATCCCAGCAACTTTAGATAAAAAATAAATCACTTTTCTAAAATGAGCAAAATTATTAAAATATTGAAAACTTGAATTTTGCTGCAATCATAAGTAAATTCCCAGGGTTATTAATGAAAAAATTGCCGGTCATTTGCCGGTCCAGTCGCCACTCTGAAAAATCTGTGATAAAAAAAAGAACTTGGAATATCTTACCTGAGTCCAACCATATTGGAATAATTCTCCTGACCCAGTGCCATCAAGTCGGAAAGATATTTAATGTTGTTAGGATTGTTGAATCCAGTGCTGTTCTCCAGGACAGATTCAAAACTTTTTCCCTTGTTCTCCGTCGCTTTCCTAGATCACAAAACGAGACAAGAGTTATCATCTTAAATTTACTTGACTTTTGCTTCACCAAACGGACCGAAGCTGCTTAGCTAAGAGTTTCATTAGATACCTATGTAATCTTAATACACAAAGAGACTCTCCTTCGTAACATTCCATTTTCAAGACCACAACATAATATTTCTTTTTTGTTTCAATTATTCAATTGGTCGCTCTTCTTATTCTTCTTCTTTTTTATTATTGTTTCTCCTTTTTCGTCTCTCAACCATTTTTCTTGTCAGGTAAATCTCCCATATTTTGTGAACCATATTCCAAAAGATTCAATTCCATTTTTTCCAATCAAGAGACGATACTACGGTCTATCCAAACCTGTGTTCACGCATATACCCTTAGCAAGCAGCTCGATTCGAGTATTAAGGTAAACAGAACTCTCACCTTTCGCATAAACAGCAAAGAAGCGCATACATATTTTTTTTTAGATTCATTTTTATTATATCGCAATTATCACAGACTTTCTCAATATTCTCAATTTTCTCAATATAAAGCGCACAGCTTATCATCAGATCGTCTTTTTAAGTACTGGGTGTAATGAAATAAATTGCACAGCCCTAGAATATATTCGGGCCATTTATATATAAATATATATATATATACATATATTATATAAATAAATACATTTATCATCCAAGTTGACCAAAAAATTTCATTAGATGTAGCAGTTCTTTCGCTTGTTTTTGCGCATTCTGGTGTCAAATAAAACACCATTTTTATCTGACAATATCAGCTGTAAGTTCAAACGATTAATTAATTATTATGCAAAGCGCAACTCCCTCGAGGTTTAAGTGATATACATTGTCGAGGAGTATAAAAATTCGCGTTGCCTGGTCTCTCTATAACTCTTTAAATACCACAAAACAAAATACCGTTCTTGCTTGATTGCTGCTGATCTGATTATATTTCATTTAAGTACACATTCCGAGACCAAGCAACTGAATTCATTGCTTTACCTACCGTCTAGTGGCATGCACGCAAGATCTCATTTGGTCTGGTCATTGCTCATTGGTCATTGGTCTCAATTTCGCCTCTACTCGTAATCATTATAACGCAAACGTGGATAAAACTGAGCAAAACGTATCCACAATCAATGGTCACAATTCAAATTGTTTGTAATTCATTTTTTGTTTTAAATTCATCATCATAACAAGTATCAACTTTTATGTTAAAGAGAGTCTCTGGCACCTAAATTCATAAAAATTTGTCAGAGGAACAAAAACCGATTAATTTAGTGTTAGTATCGATCGACATACGAGGCTCGGATCGACTAAAAGAGACTTTTAAAAAGTAGTATTAGTCGCATAAAATTATAAGGTCGCATGGAATTTCGAAAAAAAGGCCACAAAAAGTAATGACTTTATTTTTTTTAGGAATATGGAGTACATAATTCTCATTGAATTTCAAATATTCTTCGCACAATTAAAATAAATTTTAAAGTCAAAACAATTTTTTTAACAATAGTAATTTCTTATGTCTGACGCCCCACATAAATTAAAATAAAATTGAGCCAAAACCACTTTTTTTTAAATTTTACTTATGAAAAAATTTTTGACTGATAAACCTCCTGGGTTTTTATTTTTTTTTTACTCTACGACATTAATCTGATGTTTTTGATAAATTCAAACTTCGACAACTCAGGTAAATTTATATTATGTTACGTAATTATTTATCATAATTGTTCTTCTTAATATTACTAAGTGTAACGTAACGTAAAGGATTGACAAAGGAGTTTCAAAAAAATAAATTTTGAGTTAAAAAATGTTTCAACATTCATAAATATCGTTGGGTAAAGAAAAGATTGATTTGGTTTCAAATCATTATACTTGAAGGATTCTGAATATCGGTTTAAAATATTACTTTTTGAAATGTTAAACATGTGAACTTAAACTATTTTTAACATTTTAATCTTGATAATTACTCAACAATTAAGGCTTTAAAATTGAAAGTGTATAATTTGAGTACAAAATTAGTTTTTTTTTTTTTTTTACAATACAGACTTCAGAGCCAAAAATTCTTTCGGAACAGGGTATATAGGACTTTAAATTCCTCAGATTTCAAGTCGAAATATGTCGCATTTTTAATAAAGCAGAAGAATTTCTAACCAAAAAGACGAACTTTGAACAAAAGAGTTAAATTTTTCAATTAAAAAGTCGAATAGTTTAAAAACAGTTGACTTTCAAACACGAAAGATTGATTTTCAAACAAATAATTGAATTTAGAAAATAATTTTTAACCAAACAGTTGTATTTTAAAGCAAAAGAGTCGAATTTTTAACAAAGTAATTGAAGTTATAGCCAAATAGTTAAATTTTCAAACTACAGAGAGAAATTTCCAATCAAATGGTCGAATTTTTAAACAAAAATAGTTGAAATTTTAAACCAGAAAAATAATTTTTTAAAAAACCATTAAATTCAATCTATCTAGAATGTTGAATTTAAAAAAAAATCATTTTCAATGAAGAAAGATGAATTTTCAACCAAATAGTAGAATTCGAAAGAGACAAGGTTTTTAGAAGCAGTTGAATTTTCCAGAACAAAGATAATTTTCAACCATGAAAGATGAATTTCAAAAATAATTGAATTTTCAAGCCAAAGACGAATTTTTGAAAAGACTTGGAAATTTGAATTTGCAACAAAAAAGATCATTTTCAATCAACTAAATTAATTTAAAATGAAAATTAATTTTCAAGCAAGAAGACAATTTTTTAGAAGACAGTTGCATTTTCAAGAGAAAAAAAAATCATTTTCAACCAAGAAAGATCGATTTCCGAATAATTGAATTTTCAAAAAAAAAAAAGAAAGAAAAGAAAAGAATTTTAATAAAGGCAGTTAAATTATCGACCTGAAAATTTGAACATTCAATAAAGAAAGATAAATTATTTACCCAATAGTTGAATTTAAAAAAATGCAACCGACGAGACCAATTTTTTAGAAGACAGTTCAATTTTCAAAAGTTAATTTTCAAACAAGGAAGATGAATTTTAAACCAGACGGTCGAATTTTCAAATAAAAGATGTTGAGTCTCGGCCAAAAACAAATGCATTTTCCATTAAATAATTGAATTATCAAGTAAAAAGCTTACTTTTTTGGAAGACAGTTGTATTATCGGCATGAAAAAGTTGGATTTTCAACAAATAGGTTGTTTTAAACCACAAAAGATTAATTTTGAAACAATTGGTTGAATTTTCATCCCGAAAAAACTATTTTTTTTTTTTGAAAAAAGTTTAATTATGAGCTTGCAAAGTTGAATTTTCAATAAAAAGATCGTTTTCAACCAAGAAAGAAGATTTTTAATCAAGTGGTTGATTTCTCACGCCGAAAAGATGATTTTCTTAGAAGATAATTATATTTCAATAAAGAAGTTCATTTTTAACAAAAAAGATGACTTTTTTACCATAGGAAGATTGTTTAATAAAAAAATATGAATTTTCTCTCCAAAAAAGCGAATGTTCAACAAAAAAAGTTAAACTTTCGACCAAGAAACATGAATATTAAACAAAATAATACATTTTTCAACCAAAGAGTCGAATTTATAACCAAAAATAATGAACTTTAAACTAAAAATAGTGGTATTTTTCTATTGGGTTTAGTTTTTTTTAAATAATTAAAACACAAGTAATTTAGTTCGCATTTAGGAGAAGAAAAGAGAAAAGGGGCAAGTGTTTTAAAAACAGGAGAAAAAAAGGAATTTTTCTGTTAAAAAAAAGAGGTAAAAGGGGGAATAGGGCTTGTGAAAACTGTAATTAAATTTAAAATTGATCAACTTTAAATTGCCCATCTGATAAGGCTTGCAATTTGAAAAAATTACTATTTTCTGAAATTCAATTACTGCAAGAAATTTGATTGAATTTGATAAAAAATATTTTCATTCGCTCTGGCGCCTAAAAAAATTGATGCGCCCTAATTCAATCAGACAGCTCAATCGTTAAATTTCAAACGCTGTTAATTAAAAATTTTCTGAATATAAAGCTTTGATAAGAAATCAATCCATTGTTAATAATCACAACTAAAATGGACCAATTATGTTTAGTTTAAAATTTAAATTAACAGTTAAAGCTTTACTGCGATTAAAATTGAAAAAAAGGGGGAAAAATCGAAAAAGTCTCAAGATCCGAGCCCCGGGCACACTAACGCTCATCCTTCCTCTCCTTGAAATCTCACTCCCCTATTTCTGAATTATCCCATACTCACATTATATAGATAACATAAATAATACAGTTTCCAAATAAGAGAATCAAATTCCAACAAGTAGAGTAGAGCATATTCAATTGTAAACTCAAGTCACCAACATATTCAGAATCATACAAGTAGAAAGAGTTGAGTGACTTCGTCAACGGATTTTAGAAAGAGATGCTTTTCAAGTGAGCTCACAGGATCTGGAGTTGAAACTTGATTCTAAAATTGGTGTAAGTTCAGGGATAGTCGGCTACTCACTTGTAAGCGCTAGGAAGTTCATCGTTGTCCACAAGACCCAGAGGCGGATGTGGAGCTTGACCTTCACGAGGAGTTACGTTCATCGCTGCAACAACTCGTTCAGCCTCAACGTTTACCTCCGTCACGCAGACACAGACCATATCGTTGACCACGTACTCCCGAGTCACATCCTTCTTGTCCACCGCCGGCACTGTTGCCGTATTCAATATCAAGGCCTGCCAAGTATAACAAAAACAAACCAAATTTAAAAGGGCCTCACCAGTCCCTAGTCTTTTCAAGGTCTCTTTTTTTTACATCAAATAATGAAATAACCGTTTACTTTATATATAAGAAATTAGCCACTTCATTTTTAACTGGTCATCAATAGAGTCATCCACTATTTTTTTTAATATTTATTTTTGCATCTTCAAGTGTATTCTCTAAAGTCACTAGCAATAACATTATAGTGTAAAAAAGAAAGCAAAAATGTACACATTTTAAATTCCTATTTATGTTGGTATTTTTAGCCCTGCAAACATCTTTTTAACGTCAACCTTATATTTTTTCAAAGAGCATTTCAACGATAAGTAAATACTTTTATCTTGAATAGAAAAAATATGAAATATGCATTTTTTTTGATAACATAAAACTTGTAATCGACTGATGTTCAACGATGTTATAGAAACGAGCTGCCGGTTGTATGTGAGCTCTAACTCGCTCAGCAACACTGAAATTGGAACACTTCGCAAAAAACCATTTATTAAAAGTGTTATCATTTTTGGCAAACTTTCCAAACTGGCTTGGACGTATCCGGGCATATTGATACTTCATAGAAATGAATACTTTTAGCCAAAAACAGATAATGATTCATTGCTTCCGTTGTTTTTCTAAAACTAACAATGTATTTTCTTCGGCTTTGGTGACGTTCAGAAAATCGACATTTCCGGTTAATATTTTGTCACTTTTTAATCGATTATTAAAAACAATCAAATTAACAAAATTAAGTTTTTATTTCACATTTGAATTATTTGAGAATCAAACTTAATAAAAAAAACGTAACTAAAAGGCAAAGAAAATTTTTTGTGGATGAACCTATTTTTAAAGAAAGGAGAACCATAAATACATTTTTTTTTTAATTTTTCGCAAATAAAAATCGTTTTTAATCTTTAATCGTTAATCTTTATTATTGTAAATTTTCATTATTAAATTTTTAGTTAAAAGAATCAATTGTCAGTCAAGGAAAAGGGAATTTCTAACAAAATAATCAACTTTTTAAGCAAACTGATACAATCTTTGATGAAAAAAAATGAATTCTCAACAAGAAGTATAATAATTGATATTTCCATCAGGAAATATTTTATTTTTCAATAAAAAAAACTGTGTAATTAAACGAAAAAGTTACAATTGAATGTCTCCCTAAAAATGATAATTTTTCAACAAAATGATTGATTTTCTGACTGGAAAAGATCAATTTCATAACAAAAATGAAATATTTACATTTGTAGTAAAAAAAATTAATTTTTAACAAAAAAAAAAAAGAATTTTCAATCAAATTTGTCAAAATTGAACCACAGAAACAAACTTTTAACTAAATTGGTGCATCTTCAATTATATTTCTATTCTTCTATCGTACTTTGGGTAATTTTCCACTTAATTCTGATTAAATTACTTATTTGGTGGGATAATTACCAAACCGTCATAGGGATTTCTTTATTCGCAAACTCATTGGGAATATCACCATAAAAAATAGTACTTTTCCACAAAAATATTGAAAGAAGATTTTTCCAACTTAAAGAGGAAAATTACCAATGGTTGACGGAAAAATGCCCTACATTTCGGGTAATTTTTCTCTAATTACTATTAAAATTACCTTAAAAGTTAGCATATTCCCAAAACGTCAAAAGTTTTTTTATTCTTTAACTCATTGGGAAAATTACCACAAATTATGCTAATATTATCTTCAATAATGGTAATTTTCCACAAATAATGGAAAAATTGTTGGCAAAATTTCCGAATTTATTTACGGTGACTGAAAATTCTTGAAAATCATTGAAATCTTTGTAACATTTTTTGAATTATTTTAAAGTTGCTTAAAATCTTTAAAATGTTTTGAAACCTGGTTTACTGTATGCTTTTTGAAATCTTTAGATTTTTTGTATTTTTCGGAAATTTTTATGGGACTTTGATGAAATCTTGGAAATATTTCTGAAATCTTTTGTATTCATTAAAATATTTTTAAGCTGTGTAAAATCTGCAAAAATCTTACAAAGCTGGTTTACTAAACGCTTTTTACAATCTTCAAAATCTCTTGAAAGTTCTCAAATATTTGGAAATGTTTGTAAAATCTTTTTATTCGTTCAAATCGTTGAAATATTTCAAATCTTAGTGAAAACTTTTTAATGATTCTAAAACGCTTTGAAACAATTTGAAATCGTTTCATACCTTCAAAATGTTTTATAATCTTTGAAATCTTGCAAACTGTATCCTTTTTCAAATCTCTGAAATATTTTGAAAGTTTTTAAAAGCTTTGTGAAATTGTTGTGGAATATTTGAAATCTGGTGTACACGTTTTAAATTTTTGAAATCTTTAGAAATGTATTAGAATCTGGCGTACACTCAAAAATCGAGTGACGAAACCCTTGAAACTCCCGTTATATGGCCATAGCTCATTTTAATTCTGAAACTAAATTATTTTTGAAATTTTCAACCACCAATTTTTATAATTTGTAAGTTGAATATCACAAAAAAATGTATACTTTGACAAATATATTAGCGGTTTAGTTCCCAGTTTAGAAAAAAGTATACTCACTTTACGAAACCCACAAGAAATCTATTGACTTTGAATCATATAAACTAATTAAAAATTCTAAAATCTTCTTAGTCGAAGCGCTAAAAATTAAACGAATCTATTTTGAATTAAAGAATCACAAAATTGAATAACTTAAGATTGTAAATTTCGAAAACAGGAAAACATCAAAGCGCTAAAAATGGAATATTTTAAGATTTGAATTTTGGAACTTGGATAATTTAAAATTTTAATATTTATAATTAAAAGAGTTTAAAATTAATTAAAGATTGAAAACTTTTGAATTTGTTTAGTTTTAAATTTAAAGCTATTAAAATTTAACAATCTGAAATTAAAACTAAATTAAATCTTTTAAATTAAAAGCTTCTGAACTTTTAGAATTTTAAATTGTTAATACATAACAAAATTATAATTCAACATTAGCTGATTGGAGCAATCTTTCTAAAATCCAAATATGAAACGAATTATTATTCTAAAAAAAAGCGTTCAAAATATACAGCAATTTTAAATGGCAAACCTTAACAGTGCAAACATTTCAATTTTCGTAAGTTGAAATTTAAACGAATTTAAAAACAACGTTTCAAACTAAAAAATGTTAATCAGCAAATTTAATTAATTTTTATTTGTAAAATTAAAATCTATGAAAGGAACAAATGAAAAATTGAGCGTTTAACATAAAAATTCAGAACTCAAAAATTATAAACATTCAGATTTACCGAAATTATTTAATAAATGATATACCCATCGAGATCGTTTAACGTTTTTTTTTATCTTGTTTTAATTTTAAACTATATTTTTTAGTTTAAAATCTTCCTTCATAATTCATTACAATTTTTATTATAATAATATATATAATTAAATTATAATAATAATTATCTAAATTCTTGAAATATTCCAATTAAATATTTTTTGGTTTGAAATGTTGGAATTACACAAGTTTCAACTTTTCAATTAAAAAATGGTTTTTCTATTTACCTCAAAACTTATTAAATTGAAAACTGACTATCAAAAGGATTTTAATATCACATTTGATATATTGAATAACAGAATTGTCCTAAAGTTTTGAATATTTGACTTTGAAACTACAATATTGTAAAATTTTAAATCAAAACCGCCAAAAATTAAATTAAGAAAAAACTTTAGTATCAAGGAATAGAACATTTAAAACTTCAATTTAAAATTAACGTCAACAACAAAAAACCCACTAATTTTCTCCGTTTAAAATTGCAGAATTTTTAATATTTCGAGAAATATTTTAAATTTGCAAATAATTTAAAAAATCAAAAAAATTCCATTGATTTCCGTAAAACAATTAAAAACATAAGAAAAATCATTACGGCGAGGTTAAAAGAATTTAGAATCAATTAAAAAAAACCTTTAAAAAATCAAAAAATCCATTGGATTATAAAGAATTGAGGGAATTTAGAAGATCACAAGTAAATTATCAAATCCCTTAAAATCTTTGAAACCCTACTAATTTAGAACCCAATACATGATTATTGACTACGAAAATATTCTAGTTAAATTCAAAAAAATTCAAATAAATTGGAACAATGTTTAAAATCGAAAATACTCCATCAATTACAATAAAATTTGAGTGCATTTAGAAAAATTTAATGGAAATGAGAAGAATTGGATGAAATTCGCAAAAAAAATAAGCTGAATTTTAAAGATAAACAAGTGAATTAAAAAGTTCGAAAATATGCAAAAATTTATTGAATTAGGTTAATTTATTAGAATTTAAAAGAATTCAGGATAAATTAATTAGAATTCCGAGAGAATTCCAATTATTAAAACGCTTGGAAATCTGTTGAAATTGTTTAAATCACTTGAAAATGCCTCGGATTCTTTGAAAATACACCCAAATATTTTAAATCCTTTAAAATCCCATTGAATTACTAAAATAATAAAAAAAGGTTTGAGTAATCTTTTAAAATAACATAAAATATTGTAAATCCTTTGAAATCTTTTGAAAGCCCTTGTAATTTTTTAAAGCTCTTGAAAATACCAAGGAATTTGAAAAAAAATACCTTTTAATATTTCGAATCCTTTAATGATTTTATCAATTAATCCTCAAGACCTATTAAATCAAAGCTTTTAAAAAATTTTTAAAACCATTGATTTAAGTAATTAAAAAAATGCAAGTAAATTAATTCAGACTAATTTAATAAGAATTCATGGTAAATTACAAAAAATACTTTCAAATGACCCAGACCCTACGAAATAACTCAATTTTTTGAATAAATTCTCAAAAGCCGTAAAATCTTATTAAATCACGAGAAATTCTATGAAATCTGGTGATACAATCTGGTGATATTTTAAATGCCTATATTCGTGATTTAAAAATATATATTTTCTATTTATTTTATTTATTAATAAGTAATTTATTAAAATACCTGGATTCTAGAAAATTCTTTATCCTAAAACACTTTAATCACTTTAAAATTCCTTTCGATTATTAAAATAAATAGAAGATTTCTAGGAATCTTTTAAGATTCTTTAAAATATTAAAAAATCAATTAAAATATTATAAAAAATCCCGTGAAATTCTATATTTCCCGAAATCCTTTGGAAATAATTAGGGAATACAAAGGACATAGGGACTGGTCTTCGAGGCCTGATTTAACATTCAAGAGTCAAGAACAATATGCGAAAGAAGAAAAGTGATTATTTCGAAAGAAAATAAGTTTACCTTGATACCAATGTCGGAAACCACTCTCGGACAATCACTGCAGTTGCAGAGAATCTTCAGAAGAAGTCCAGCAGCACTTT
The DNA here is from genome assembly GCA_010014905.2 of Druon quercuslanigerum. Taxonomy (NCBI): domain Eukaryota; kingdom Metazoa; phylum Arthropoda; class Insecta; order Hymenoptera; family Cynipidae; genus Druon; species Druon quercuslanigerum. The sequence continues at coordinate 8,491 of JAAAKG020170298.1, read as the reverse complement.
TTCCCTTTACTTGTGCATAAATTACATCGCCCACGCATAAACTCTGAAAGTAAAGCGAATTATTTATTATTCACTCTATTTTCATTGAAAAATTTACACTGAAAGGCGAGCATTTTTTTGATAATTACCTCTAAGAAATTACGAATACGCTGAGATTTGTCCATTGGAACGAACGAATCCAGTCCTGGCATAGTCGCGTACAATTCTGCAAGTACAATGCATTTTGAAATTTTAGGAAAAGAAAATGTTTTCCAGCAATATTGAAGATTATATAATAGTTTTTTGTAAAATTAATTAAAATGCAATAAAGTTTTTCGTTTTTTATTTTCTGACATTTAAAAAAAACTACTTAAAAATCCATATCACATTTTTAAATATCAAGAGTTCTAAAAACGTTTAGAACGAGTTACATAATTTAAGAAATTATTAATTTGAGTTAGTAAGATATGTTTGAAAAAAACTCTTACTTTCATAATTTGAATATTGTCATGGATGCCAATATTTTTTATATAACTGGATATCTTAACGGTTTCCATAAATATTGTTAAATTTTAAATAACAATATTGCCTAAATCTCCAACTAAACATGGTTTACTTTTTAAAAATGTACATGCACATGCAGTAAAATCTAAATCAACAATTTAAGATTAAACAAATGTCCAATCTCAAGCGGAAGCGTTGTCTAATTAAGACGAAAAAAAAGTTTAATTAAAAAAAATTATGCAGTTTTGCGGAAATAAATGTGGAACGTGACAATCTCAAAGTAACACTGACAACAAAATGACACAGACTCGGCTGCACATTGCGATAAAAAATGTAATCTTTATATTAAATACAAAAAATTAAAACTTACTTCTGAGATATAAATAGAGCGAGACAATGGTCAATTAAATTCAACAGAAATAATAATTTTAACAATTCATTGTCATTTATAATGATATTACCTTAGAATAATGCTAGAAAGTTGCAGTTTTTTCTAAAATTTTTCATATTTTTTCCAGTTTTCAATTACAGTGAAATAATAATTAATTCATGTTGATAAAAATAAAATCAAACAACATTTTTTTTATTATTTTTAATAATATTCCTTTTGAATAATTCTTGAAAAATGCGGTTTTTTCCCTGAAATATTCAACTTTTTGTTTACTTTACATTTAGAGCGACGTAAAAATTAATTCAATTTGACAAACCTAATGGCATAAACAAATTATTATTGTTTATAACTAGATTCAATAATAATGCTGAATATAGTTGCAGATTACTTTGTGATTTTATACTTTTTGTCAACTTTTCAATTAACAATCCACAATTAATAACAATTAATTAACAATTAATTTAAGTTAACAGAAACGATTGTTAAAAAAACAATTATTATTTTTAATACCATTAACTATGAATAATGTTAGAAAGTTGAAGTTTTTTCTCAAATATTAATTTTTCAACCAATATTATTGTTTATAACTATATTGATAACTATATAACTAATGTTCTCCTATAATATTAATATATTGGTTGCGGTTTTTCTCTGTCATTTTTTACTTTTTGTCCACTTTTTACTCAGTGAGGTAATAATTAATTCCAGTTAAAAGAAATAATGGTTAAAATAATTTATTCTTGTTTTGCGTATGGATTATAAAAAAATAATACGTAAGCAATAGACAATAATTTTTTTTTAAACAATCTCTCTCTTTTGTGAATATATTTTCCTGAAATAAAGCAGAAATTTCAAATATTCTTCAATTTTTCTATATGGATCATATTAAAGGTAAATTTTTCTTGAAAGCCTTTTTGTTTAAATTAATAATTATATTTGTTCCTATATAAAAAGTCGATTACAAATAATGTCCCTTTTTAGTTCATAGGAATTTAATTAATATTACAAGATATTCTTAAATATTTTAGCATGATAGATTAAATAAATTAATTTTATTTTCTCTGCTTATACTTAAAATTAAGTGAATATTTAGGTAAAATAATGTGAGTGCTATATTGAAAATTAATTTGAACTGCTTTAAATTCCTAACTTTTCTTGCAGAAATTTGGATTTTCAAAAAGATATAGGATAATTTTCAACACAAAGGATTAATTATCTACCAAAAAGACGATTAAAAAAATTTCATTTGAAAACACATTAATTGTCAATCAAAGACTTGAATTTTCTACTGAAAAAGATCAGTTTTCAAACAAGAATGGAATAGTAGTTAGATTTTCAGGAGAAAAACTTTTTCTAGCAACAAAAAAAACAGATTGACTTTTTAAACAAACTTAATTTAACTTTTTACCAAACAGCCTTTTTTTAACCAAAAATATGAAATAATTACTAAAATGATCAATGGTTAATTGCAATACTAAATTTGCAAACAGGAAAATTAATTTTCTAGCGAGAAAGACGGTTTTTAAATTAGATATATGAATTTTTACTAAAATATTGAATTATTAATTTAGCAAAGCCTACTTTTAACTGAATGGTTAATTTTTCAACCAAATTAATGAATTTTCAACTAAAATGATCAATCTTTATCTCAAATATATGAATTTTTAACAAAAAGATAAATTTTTTAGAAAAGATTTCAATTTGAACAAAGTTTTATTTTTAACCAAAACAATGAATTTTATACCATGTAGACAACAAAATTAAAAGTCCAAATTAAAAATACATGAATGTTCAACAAAATATTTACATTATCAAATACAAAAAAAAAATTCTTAAGCAAATAGTTTAATTTCAAACAAAAAAAGATCTATTTTCAAATAAAAATGGAATAGGACAATCATTTTTATCAACTAAGACAAATTTTATTGAAAATACATGAATTTTAAATTAAAAAGATAAATTGCCAAATATCAATTGAAGAGTTAAATTTTCAGTTAAAAAATTCATTTTCAACCAAAACGACGAATTTTCAGCTAAAATAATTTGTCAACTTAAATAGTTGAATTTGCAACTAAAAACATGAATTTTTAAATAAATTTATGATTCTTTAACTAGAATCATTATATTTCCTGTAAAAAGAATTATTTTCAGTCCAGAAGATTGATTTATACCAAAAGTTCAAAAATTAAAAAAAAAATAATAATTTTTCAACCAAATATTAAACAGTTATATTTTAAGTAGGAAAATTAATTTTCAATAAAAAAAACAAGAAAGTAATCTTCAACAAAATAGTTCAACTTGCACTTGGAATAAACTTACTAAATTAAAATTTTAGTCAAAAAATTGATTTCAAACAAAAAAGCGTGTTATTCCATTCAATATTGCGATTTGAAAAAAAATGAACTACGCTCTTGAAAAAATTCTCTGACTTCCAAAAAAATTCCCTGACTTCAAAAAAAAATTCCCTGACATTTCCAGATTTTTCCAGGTATACACAAATTCCCTGACAAGTTTTTCCCGGTAGGAAAAAAACCGCGGCTTTCTAAACTCTATTCTAAGCAAAAATAACTACAAAACAATAGCAGTTTAAAAGTTGTAGGTAAACACCAAATCATCAGTAATAGGAAGTATTTTTTTATATTAGAAACAATTTTTTTTTCTAAAAAAAACACCCAAAAAATCATAATTAGCGCCAAAAACTAGCAAAACCCAATTTTTTACTTATGGGGTTTTTGGGCACCCTATAAAAAGGACTTTTTGGGGTGATATTAAAAAAATAATTTTTTAGTTATATTCTGAAGCTAATTTTGAAGAGAAATATTGAATTTCAACTTGATTCATCTAATATTGACGATTCTAAATAAAACTGATAAAAACGTACTTTTTTCGCATGAAAAATTTATTGATGCTCAAATGATTGTTCATTTATTGATACACAAATGAAGTTGTTAGCAAACAAAAAAATCATGTGATATTTATATAACCGTTCTTTAATGTAATTGAAAGAACCAATATGGAATTTAAAATCGTAAAATAAATATTATTAATAATACCTGGGCCACCAAGTTGTGGTTGGGTTGCTTCAACCGTGGGTTCCAAATTGGCTTTGTCATAAAGAACATTGGCCTTTTTTGCAATAAATTGCTGAAGCTTCAGCCTCTTTCCTATGTCAGCCAAACTGCAGAAAAGAAATATCTTTTTATTTGATATTCCTCAAAAAATTGCATTCATAAATTGTTTTTATTTTTTAAATTATATTTAAAATAAGGGGAATATAGTAGAAGTAATTCTTTAATCTAGTGACATATTTTAATTTTTTATTACACAAAGAATTTTTAAAAAATACCACACTTTAGAAATCATTTTCGGACATTGAAGTAACGAAACTAGACAGATTTCTTTAACGTTAAGATTCTTTTTAACGTGGCCAACGTAACATTGATAAGAGATTGTGGCTTTTTTGTATAGTTTCGTACATACTTGTTTCGGTTGACAGTTTTTCAAATTTGAAAATGAGAATTTGATTTCCGGAATAAAAATCGAGAAACGGGGAAGAAATTGAACGAATCAGTAAATTCAAGGCATTATGCGATAAATGTTACGATTTTTGCGAGTAAAATAAGTTTGAACTTCTGAAAATTGTATAACAGTACCTATGAAAGTTATCTACACGCAAATTTTTTGAATTGTTGCCAAAGTGCCTTAATTTTTATAACATTAATATGCCATTTTTTAGCTCATAATAGCACAAAGATAATAAAATAATAAGATATTGTTTGATATTTTCTCCTAGACTCGGCCCTGAAGTCAGACTCGATGCAAAAGTCGCAAAATTGTGAAAATACTTACATTTTTTTCAAAATCGTTATTCATAAGGTAGCCTGGTATCAAACGCAGAATTAATTACCTTTCGTCTTATTAGACCGACAAAAAAGATTACTGAAAAATTTAAATCAAAGTACGGAATACGTTCAATCAAATATTTCTTGGATCGAAAAGATATTTTCTTGATTCAAGAAATGTTTTTCAAATGAAACAATCCTTTTTGCAAAAGAAAAATTACTTTCGACCAACAAAATAATTTATTAGGCGTATTCAGTACTCTACATTTTTGATTGTTTGCTCACATTTCTTTTTGTTAAACTGAAAATTTAACTTATCCTTTTTTGACTTCAAAATCTATGTTTTTTAGCGAAAAAGTTCAGTAAGTCGTTAAAAATTTATCTTTTTTTAATAGAAAATCCAACTATATGGTTCAAATTTTTGTTGTTGAAAATTGAACTGTTTAGCTCTATGTTCAACTTTTTTTTTAGATACATTATTTGAGTGTAAAAAATTATTTTGCTTGGCTTAAAATTCTTTATTTTATCCATGTATTTTGTCGAAAAATGATATTTTTTTTGATAAGAATTAATCTTTTTGATGAAAATTCATCACTTTTAGTTAAAAATTAATCTATTTAGGTTGAGAATATAACTATTTTGTTGGAAATTCATCTCGTTTGGTAGAATTCAACTTTTTTTTACTTTAGATTGGAATCTTTCATGGTCTTGGTTAAACGATTTAGTAGAAATTTAAACTATTTTGTCAATAAATCAATTTTTTTATACACATTCATGCTTTTGGTTGAAAATTCAACTATTTTTTAGGTAAATCGTCTTCTTTTCATCAAAATTGAACTATTTGGTTGGTAAAAATGCAACTGTATTGTTAAAAATAATTCTGTTTTGTATGAGGATTTAATTATTTTGTTGAAAAATCATCTCGTCTGTCCAGAAATGCATTTTTTTCAATTAATATTTTTGGTTAAAATTTATCATTTCAGTTGAAAATTCAACTATTTGGTTGTAAATTAACTTCTTTGTTAAAAACTCATACTTTCCGGTTGAAAATTCCACTGTTTTGTAAAAAATTCGTACTTTGAACTTTAAAATTTAAAAAGTAAATATTTTTTGAAAATTCATTTTTCTTACAGGAAAATTTGACGATTCCATTTTCGATTGAAAATTTGTATTTTCTATTTCAAAATTCAACTATTTGTTTGGAAATTAATCATTTTTCGTTAAAAATGCAACAGTCAATTCGTTTTCTTTCCTTGAACATTTAATTGTGCTGGTCAAAAATTTAACGTTTAAAAGTTTTTTCAGGGAAGATAATTCATGTAATTTTTGAAAATTCTGGTTCTGAAAAAACTGGTTAAAAATTTATTTTTACTTGTTGAAAATTAATTAAAATGTAACTATTTGGTTAAAAATTAATCTCTTTTGGTTAAGGAGTTAAAAATTCAAGTATTTAGTTGTCAATTAACGTTTATGTTAACAATATTTTGGTGTGGAAAATTCATCTTTCTTGTAGAAAAATTGTCTTTTCGAATTGGAACTTTAACAATTTGGTAGAAAATTAAACTATTCAATCGAAAAATATATTTCTTTCATAAAAATTTATACTTTTTGTTGAAGGTTCCGCTATTTTAATGAAATTTTTTGTTACAAATATTTTTTTTCTGATAAATTAACTTATAAATTTTGATTCAAAATTTAGTCATTTCAAGTTATAAGTTCAAGTATTTAGTGGAAAATTCCTATTTTTTGTTGCAAATTCAGGTTTTCAAAGACTGGTTGAAAAATCGTTATTTGTTGAAAATGGATTTTTTTAACAAAAAGAAGTCCGTTTTTAGTAGAAAATTAATCTTCTTTCTTGAAAATTATTCTGTTTTCGTTAAGAATTCAACTATTTTCTTGAAAATTTGTATTCTTGGGTTAAACTCAACTGTTTTTTATTTAAAATCAAAATCTTATTTGGTTGATTCATTATTTCAGTTGTAAATTCAATTATTTAGTTGAAAAATAACAAGTCAAATTTTGGAAAAATAATTTTTTTTTGTTAGAAATAATTTTTTTATCTGAAAATTTAACAATAAAACTTCTACCTAAAAATTTCTTGTTGAAAAAGCATATTTTCCGGTTTAAAAGTCAACTGTTTTTAAAAACTTTCGATTTTTTCTCTGCGCACGAATACATAAATAACATGTTAATATTATTCAAATTAAGGCACTTCAGCAAGAGCTCAAAAACAACTTCCGCCGATAGTGTATAATTGACAAAAAAAATTATGCCAGAGCAAGCTTTATTTAAATTTCGTCGAAATGTTAATTTAAATACAGAATACTAAGTTTCAATCGTTTACTGCAGTATTAATATTTATATTATTCTTGACTTCCATTTAATTATTTTGAATTAAAAAATAATGACAAATAAAAAAAAACACTTACTTAACTTCGTTTAAAATCCATCATTTCTCCATAATATTTTCTGCCTTCTATTAAACTTTCTTTCTTTGAGTAGTAACTTTTTAACAGTTTCATGATTTTGTACTTTTTATGAAAACCTCTAGTTCATGTTTGCTTTTGACAACTCGAATTTACCGTTTCTGTCATCTGATTCCCCGTATCTCGGCTCTCTTCATTTCAAAAGTGAGAAAATAACATCCGGATGAGGGGAAAGGAAGCCTAGTTCTTTGTGAATATCTTTGAAAAATCAGTACCTGAGCGTTTTTTGTCTCTGTTGAAAAATTTCAAAGCTAGGTTCTTTGAGATTGAGCTTTGCAAGCTCACATTCGTTGCGATCGCTCTCCCAAACTTTCTGCAACTGTTGACCATGGTAATTCAAGGCCTGAGCTACGAGTCGCCCTTCCATCGACTCCATATCGGCCGATCAACCTAACCTGCAATACTGCGAGGATTTTCCGGTTCAAAAAAAATAATAAAATACCAGATGCAAACCCATCTAAACTCAAAATACTTGGTTTAAAAACACAACTGAGCGATTTTTCACTCTCCTATGCTCCTCGACTTACTATAAATAGCGAATTATTTCCCAAATGCTAATTTCAGTGCCCGTCCATCGTTTTCAGGGAAAGATATCTCAAAGTCCATTTTTTCATTAAACCTTGACGAATCAATAGTTTTTGTAATATAAATTGATTGATTGCTTTGCATTAATTACGAGTCCTCATTGTTTTTTGTATCCTGGATCAAGAAATCCCGCAAATAGTACGCAGTTAAAACATCAAAATGTATCTAATCATTTGTGTAGACGCCAGAAAGAACTTACCAGGGTTAAATGGACGATGAATTAATCGGGCAGACGGATTCGTATTTTCACCTTTTTATCACTAATTACATTTCTTTGTTCTTATCTACAGTGTAGACATTAGTTAAACGTAGAGAATATCCAAGATAAATGAAAATGAACAATGCAGACAAATAATGAACAATCGAGTCCCGCATTTCCGGTTTTTGCAAACGTGTATGCGCAACACACTGCGCACGGAAACAAAGTGCGTCGCAATTGGCGCTAAAGAGTAATTAAAATCTACCAAAAAAAGTTTCAGCACATTCTAATTTTTATGGGTTTTCTTTTGTCACCGAAAGAAAAGCAGTCAAATCAATGAATTCATTTTACAATCTAACCTCAAACTGCATTACATATTTCGCTTAGCTTAGCATTGTCACATGTACCATTTCAGATATTTATACCTTTTGTGATGGAGTGGCTCGCTCACGAACTAAAAGATACACCAGCGACCTCTAAAAGGCGCGGCAACAAGTTTTTGATT
>JAAAKG020170297.1:0-53807 GCA_010014905.2 Druon quercuslanigerum | reverse complement strand
TTATAATTTTTTATTCATACAAGAATTCAAAAGAAAAGCTTTTCAGCTGAAAAATATAAAAATTAGAAAACTTTTTAATCAGATATTTGAAGAATTTTAAATAATTTGAGTATGGCAATTTTTCTTTTTTTTATTGTTATATTAATAAATTTATATTAGCATCAAAAATTAGAATCTATATTCTCAAAACATTTTCGATTTTCTTAATTTTCTAAATGAACAACAAGAATATAGTTTTGTGACAATTTTCTATGTAAAAAAATAGGTAGTTTTTGAAAATGTCAGCCTAACCTCCAAACATCAATGTCACTTTGAAGCCTTTGAAACACGAACACCTGATACGGTTCGCATTTCTATATTTTAAAGATTGAAAGGGAATCTCCCATTTAGTCACAAGAATAGATCAATTCGTGGTATTATTATTTTACATAATGGTGACTATCGCCCATAATAGGTTGATATGACACACAGGGTAATTTTTTGTAAATATTAAAATACGCTCGGGCGTAAAAATAAGATCATTCTTTTTCTATCTATTTGGTTTTCCCGTTTTTTCATAGAATAAATCAAATTTACATAGTTTCACACGCACCTAGCACTGAATCATTTCTGCCACTTGTGCACACTTTAGCCACTACTGCATACTGCACTGAATTGTACACACATGCACAAAGATATTACACATTTGTGTCGTCTGCTAGTTTTGTTCTTCATGTGGTGGACTGACAGGGACCATATGTTTGATATTTTCATCTCTCTCCTTTAACATGTGCCTTATGGACCCGTTAAATAATAATATACCTTAAAAACTTTTCCTAATTTCTTCGTTACTCTTGCTAGTTAACCAAAAAATTAACAAATTGCACAAATAGTCTCTAAACAATGGCCGTAAGTATTAAAATTTACGATTTTTACACATTACGTGCATGTAATAACCTGTCTCAAATTGTAAAAAGTAACATATTCAATCGTCATATGACTTAAAAATTCAATTGCGTGTTATTTACTTATTCATTATTATTTTTTTGAAATTATGCTTTAAAGAGCGTCAGTAATAATCTAATAAATAGAACGATATTTAACATAACCTCATTTCCTGATTTAACTTGAACCGCTCCAAAAAATATAGCAGCGAACTTAAAAATGATTTAACGTTTGCTTATTTTCTCTTTATTATATTAGGTTTTTTATTCCGAACAGCAATATAACACAGCAAATAATATAGTCATTTGAAGGAAATAAGATTTGAAAATTATAAGGGTGATTGTCAAAAAGTTGACTACTTCAGTCCCGGCAGCCATTTTCCAATTTCTCTTTAAATAATAATTTGTTTCTAAAATTATCTCAATAAAGCACTTACATTAAATAAATAAAAAAAAGTACCTCAAAATTTGTTTTACAGATTTTTTATTTCGAAAATAATTATTCGGACTATTCCAGGGTGGCCACTATTTTTTAATTTTCGTATTTTTATAAGTCGATAAGCACCAGCAAAGCTTTTTGCAAGAAATATATTGACTTTTAATCATATAATAAGGAAGACAAGAAAATATTTGTGTCTAATAAAAAAAATACAGAGAATGTTATATTCTAACATGAAAAATATAAATAATTTAAAAATCCATTAGTAAACCAATTTTTAAATATTATTTTTCAAACATTTTTGAAACAATAATTCATTTTGAATTGAAAGCGTCTGAAATTTAGAAAAGAATATGCTAAACAATTTTTGACGATATAATTAGAAAAAGTAGTTAAATTGTACATTTTCTAAGTTAAAAGGCTAAAAATTAAACACTTTTATTTTGAATTGAAGAATCACGAATTTGAATGATTTCCGATGAAAATATCGAAAACAGAACAATGTCAGAAATTGAATATTTTAAGATTCCAATTTTGGAAATTGAATCATTTAACAATAAAATAAATTAAAATTGTTTTATTTATAATTAAAAGCGCTCCAAAAATTAATTAAAATAGTACAAAAAATTCTAAATTCAAAGTGATTAAAATTTAAAAATTTGAAATTGAAAACTGAACTGAGTCTTTCAAAGTGAAATCTTTTGAAATCATAGAATTTGAAATTGTTAGTACATAACAAAATCATATGAATAATAATATAAAATCAGCAAATGAATTATTATAAAAAACCATTAAAAATCAATTTTATTTTAGAATGAGAAACATTAAAAATGCAAAAGTGTTTACTCCTGAGCGTTGAAACTTAAACAAATGCGAACCTTATTTAAAACTGAAAAAATTTAATTGCCAAAAATTATGATAATAAAACCTTTTTGCACTAAAAAAATACTATTAAATGTAATTTTGATGCTTAATATTTATCTTTTTCGATTTTTAATTTTTAATCGACTCAATTTTTAATTTTTAATTTCAAATCTTCCTTTAGAATTATTATTCATTCTTGAAATTATGCAATCAACTAGTTTTCCATTTCAAATATATTTGTTTAAACCTTCATTTTAAAATGAAGCAATTTTAATATATTATCCTAAAAATAAGAAAAATACAAAACAAGATTGCTGTGATATGATTCCAATTTTTTAAATTGTAAAATTTTAAGATTTTCAATTCGAAATTTTGTTATATTTACATCTATGATTATTAAATTCAAGGATGAAGCCTTTAAAACCTCAAAAAATTAATGTATCAATTTATGTAAGAAAAAATTTTAATTTTAATTATTGAGAAGAATATTGTGAACCTTTTAAGTTTAATTATTCTAAACACTTTGAACATATGCTTTCTAATAGGAAACTTCCAAAATATTTTAGGCGGTTTGAGACCTCTTTTTGCAACTATAAGTAAATAATAACTTCTAATTGATTATATTGTATTTATTAATTTTTTGTATAAAATGTATGCAATAATGAAAGTTAAAAAGTATGATTTAATTTTCAGCCACCGACCAAAAGTACGAAAACAGCGACGAGAGGATCGAAGCAAATAGTAGAAGAAAATGTTTCCACGTTAAACTTTTACATGTATATGATTGTTGCAGCATTAGGACTTTATTTAACGCCTATGATGGTACTTTTTGAATTTACAACACTGACAATAGTAAGTAATACACTGTTTCATAAAAACTGTATAATAATCTAACCCGAAAATGATGTTATTATACTGTGTTAACGAAATATTCCCCTCTTTTCTCCTCACTTTTTCTCTCGAGTTTTCATTAAAATTTGTGTTCTGTTTAAAAATTATGCTATTTGATTGAAAATTTAATTATTTGTTTAAAAATAAATGTATTTCATTGAAAGCTCGTATCTTTCTGGGCTATAAATAACTTTGTTTTCAACTGAAAATTTTACCATTACACTTGTAATTAAAAATTAAAAAATTAATAATTTTTAGTTGAAAATCCGAATTTTCTGGTTAAAAATTAATCTTATCAGTTAAAAATTCGGCTTTTTCTTTGAAAACGCATCTCATTGGTTCAGATTTTTTTCTTTGATTGAATATTTTTATTTTCGTAGTCCATTTAACTGTTTTTCACTTCAATTAATTTTGTTGTGTTTAAAATAACAATTAAACTTTTCGTTGAGAATTAATTTTTTTTTTGAAAATTCAATTACCTGGTTGTAAGTTGAACTAGTTTGTTTAAAATCGATTTTTTTAAATTCATCTTTAGAGTGGAAAATTCAACCGGGTTTTTAACTGAAAATATAACTCCATTATTGTTTGAAAAATTATATATACTTTCAGTTGAAAGCTTATCTTTTTTATTTGAAATTAACTTTTGTATTAAAAATTAATAGTGTCATCAGTTAAAAAATTCAACTGTTTTGTGGAAAATTCTTCTATCTTTTTGAAAGTTTGTATTTTTGGGTAAGAAATTTCTTCTTTTTTGAAAAATCATCTTTTTGGATGTGTTTGTTCCTATTTAACTGGCAGAAAATGAATTTCTTATACTGGAAATGTAACTATTCATTTTTGGTTGAAAACTGATTTAAGAAAAATTAAAAACAATCTTTTTCAATTGGAAATCCAACTATTTTGTGAAAATTTAAACTATACATACAAGAAATTAACTACTTGGTACAATATTAACATTTTTGTTAGGTAGAAAATTGAGTTTATTGAAAATTATTCTTTATCGACCTAAATTCAACTATTTAACTTTTGGTTAGAAATGAACCTGTTTTAACTCTAAAATTCAACTATTTGTTTAAAAGTTCATGTTTGGTTAAAAAAAAATTTTCTAAACTGACAATTAAACTGTACCATTTTTGGATGAAAATGTAGTATTTTCGGTTAAAAATTTAATTATGTGGTTAAAAACTTATCTGGTTTAGTTGAAAGTTTAATTTTTTTGGTTGAAAACTCATGTATTTGCTTGGATTTTTTTGTGGAAATTTAAACTTCTTGGTGGAAAAATGTATCCTTTATGTGAAAATGCAATTTTTTTGTTGAAATATTAAGTGTTACATGCTTGGTTGAAAATTCTTCTTTTTCGCTTGAAATTTGGTTCGTACATTAAGTTCTTTTTTTTTTGTTAAAATTATTTTTATTCTCGAAAAAGTGAACTATACCATGTTTGGTCAAAACTTTATGCTGTATGTTGGATAATTTGAAAATGCATCTCTTTGGTTGAAAATTTAACAATTTTCGTGAAAATTCTTTTTCTTTCATGATTGTTTTCATCTGAAAATGTAACTATACCATTTTTTAAACGTTTTTATCCTGTATATTGTATAAGTTACAAATTCAACTCTTTTCGTAGAAAATTCATATATTTGGTTAAAAAGTCATCTTTTTGTGTACCCATTTCCGGTGTAGAACGCTTATTTAATGCCTATTTCCGGTGCAAAGAACTAAAACTACATACATTTGTTAGAAATTTTAAGTCTTCTTTGAGCTTTATGATTTTTAAATAAAAAATTTGTTTAAATATTAATTTCGAGCGAGATACACTAACATAAAAGATAAAAAATTTTTAGATTTAATTTTAAACATTTCAAATTTAGGATACAGAATAATTTCAACTGATGAAAGCTCAATCAGATTTCTAACAAAAACAGCAATCAATGATTGTATTTTTCTTAGAACTTTTTAGGCGTGAAAACTTTTATTTCAATATTTTTTCGTCCGTCATTATTTGAGAGAAAATGGAGAAATTACGATTTTATTAAAAAACAATTCTCCTGGCCACAAAAGTTATTTAGCCAGCATAAAAGTTACAAGAAAGCTTCTATAATTATTAAAAATTGAAGAAAAAAATGCGCAAAAAATATAAGTGTGGCTTTTTCGAGAAAATCGAATTTTAAAATTTTCGGAAAAACAGCCGATTTTTGTTAATTTTGAAACTTAAGAAAAAAATTTAGGTGGATTACGAAAGAAGACAATAAGCGCTATTAGAATCAGAAAGAAAACTATATTTATCAATTAAAACAAAAGTTATACAGGTTTACAGAAAAAATAGAATTTTTTGAAAAATAAAGCACAAAATTGAAATGCGCATAACTTCGTAGAAATTTTTTTTCTTGTAAATCGGAATAGTACATATTACCTAATTGCCTCTACAAAAAATATATTTCTTCTCCGAGATATTCAGCGACTTTAAGTGTAGCACCTGTCTGATTTGAAATAGATTCGGTCATTTTAAGAACATTACACAAACGATTGTTGTAATTTTTCAAATTCCGAAAACCGCTCTTGAATTATTCTACGTTATTATTTAATGTAACAAATGATTTTTTCCTGTTTAGAAAAAATCATTTTTGGAAGGGGTAACGTATCGAATACTCTATAAAATTTACAAATTTATGTTTTTATTTCAGACGATGACAATATTCTCTGGACTATTATATGCAGGATGCTATCGTTTCATGTCCTACATGGCCCAGGCAAAATACACAGAGACTGGACAAATTCTAGATTCTGGAGTAGATTTAAACATGGAAGGAGGAATAGCAGAGTAATTAATTTATTTTATAATTTATTACATAGTTAAAGATAGAATCGACCATTTTTGACCTAATTTTTTATTCCTCAGGCATGTCAAAGACTTAATCATCTTAACATCACTGGTCCAAGTACTCTCCCTTATTTCTAATTACTTCTGGCTGCTGCTGACTTTGGTGATTTTAATAATTAAATTAACTATTTCAGTTTTTTTTTAAATTCCATTCGATGCGAAATTACAATCTGAAAATAAAAAATTACAGGCACCGCTTCGAGGATTTTGGATGCTTTGGGTGTCTGTCATATCTCCATGGATTTTCGCAGCTCCTCCGGCTCAAACTGAAATGGACGAGAAAAAACAGAGAAAACTTGAAAAGAAAATGGCTAGGCGTCATTAAGAAAGTACTTTTTGTGTAAATATCAACGAATTATCCTGAATTCAACGACTGAATATACAGCGATCTCTCTAATATCTATATATTAGAAAAAATGAGTGAAAGGCTTCATGGATCAATTTAAAGGAAAGGTAGTTCATTTACTTTTATTCCTTTTATTCGCAGAGAATCAATTTGTATTTTTAATTGTGAAGGTGTAAGTGTATATTTCATTGTACAAACATGAGTTTGGGATTTACACTCTCATTTTATTGCAAAGTATGTTTTTCTTGTCAGGGTTGAGTGACGTTTGAAAGATAAACTTTAATATAATTATTGTATTTATAATCGCTATGGGATGGGAGATTAGTGAGCGGATGTAATAATTTAGGATTTTGCAAAATAAAAGCTGGGTGAGGTTGGAATTTGAGTTCGTTTCTATTATCAATAATCCCATTTTGTTTAAAGCTCTATTTTTAGACTTTGTTTAAAACGTTTATATACATAAAAATTTTTATAAGATACCTCAGAAAATTAAAAAAAGATTTTTGAATACTTTAGATGTGTCAAAGAAGAATCTAGAAGGTTTTAAAGAGATTTATTTTATTTTATAGGATTTTACAGAGTGTTAGGCAAAATGTGAGTATTTTTAAAAGATTTTTAGGAATTTTAAAATTTAGAGGAAATCAAGAAATATTCAATAAATTTTCGGAAACGTTTCCGAATTTTTTTAATTACTCGAATTTTTAAAATGTTGACACATTATGTACAATCTACAAAAACTCTAAGAAACTATTAAATATTTCTTAAATTTACTCTTATTTTTTTTACCATTTTTTAAATATTTTTAATTAGTCTCTTAAAATTAATTTTTTTAAATAAATAAATTGTTTTAATTTTTCTTAGGAACCTAAACCAATTTTTTTTCAATTTTCATGAAAACTGAAACCTGACGAAATTCTTAAAAAAATCTTTAGAAGTTTTAATTATTTTTGAATTGTTTTTAAATTTCTGAATATCTCTTTAATGTACTCAAACTTTTTTTTAAATCATGCAATATGGTAAAAGTCCAAAATTTTGCTATGAAATCTTTTAGACGCTTTTTAAAAAATTTAGGAAATAATTAAAAATGTGTTTTTTGACCTTATTCAATTTTATCTTCGAATTTATGGCAAAAAAAATCATTTAAAAGTTTCCCATAAGACTTATAAGAACATATTTTATTTTTTGACACCCTGCAAAATTCAGTTTACCTAAAAGAAATTTAAATCTTTAAAAATTAGAAAAGTTTTCTCAAATGCTTCCACATACTTTTATCACACATTTTGAAATCTTCAAAATTTAAAAATTTGCTTTCAAAATAAAATTTGAACCATTAAAAATTTTCCCAGAAATTAATTTTACTTATCTCTCTAAGAAGCAGGAAAGTTGAAAAATTATAGTGTGGTTGCAAAATGTTAAGAACGGAATTATTTACTATTATTGACTAATCATTTATACTATAAATGTTTTTTTTCTATCAATAATGTTTGGGACCCCCCCCCCACACACATAACTGACCGTAACGAAACACGAACCCCCTCCCATATTTAATGTTACGTAATATGAGAACGTTCCTAAATCAAAATTAGACTACCAAACTACCTCCTTACCGGCTCATTATAAACAATCATATAACAATTAAAAAAGGGAAGAAAATAATAATTTTGAATATATTGGTTCAGAATCAACCATATAATTCAGGGTGGCCGCTGGACCGGGATTTTTTCACAAGGAATTACAGTAAATTGATTTTTTTACCGTAAAATTTACCAATTTTAGAAGAAAAATCTATCTAATCACGTCCCAAAACATTGCTTTCCAATGGCGACATGTTTACCTAAAAATCGGATTTTTTCAAAAGAACTTTTTTTTGCGAATAAAAAAGTTTATTTAATAAATTCTTATGTAAAATTATGTTCATGCAACATTTTTAATACTTTTTTTTAATACAAAATTCGCACTTTTCTTGAATTTTCATCAGTTAAAAAAGAATAAAATTTTCAACAGTTATATTTACAAAAGTTGAATATTGGACTGTAGAAAAATTAAAATGAATTTTCCACTGTGAAAAAGCGATTATGAGTTGTTTTTAATTTTCAGTTGTTTAAAATTAAATAAGTTGTATATTTTAATGTTACAAATTGAACTGTTTCAATTTGAAAGCATTAGCAGCCAGAAAAATGCAAACGTCCAATTGAAAGTTTATAAACTACTTTTTAAAATTTAAAATAAATCGAAATTAGTAGATTCATAATCAAACGGCTGTATTCCATTTCTTATTCAATTCAAATATTATTTTAGTTTAACATGTTCCATTTTTAACCCGATCAATTTGAAATTTTTTAATAAGAATTTTTTTTAATATTCAGAAATATTTTAATTGTTTTATTTTTAAGTGAAAGTGTTGAATCTCGATGTATAAAGAACAATTAAACCATTGATATCTTAGAGGAACTTAAAAATGAAATAATGTAATTCATAATTTAAAAAGATTCATTCTTCAAATTAGAGCATTGAAAATGGTAGCGTGGATTTCTATTTTTTTAAACCAAAAATCTTTAAACTTTTCAATTTAAAAAAATATACCATTTGAAATCTTGCAGTTTAACAGCATTTAATTGTATATGATTGAATTAAAAAGTGTAAAAAGCTTTTATTTTATACGTATAAATTATTAAGCGGTTGGATTAAAATAATTTTATTTAAACTTTAATGTTAAAAGTTTAGAATTCAAAATATTTCCACTTTGAGTTGTTTTAATTTAAATTTAGGTTTTCATTACTGCAAAGGACAAAAAGTTCAGCTGTAAGAGGTCAAATTTTTTACATTCAATCACTGTGATAAATTTTTGCAAAGCGGGGAAAAATGGAAAATGACCGGGAATTTGTTTTCTCTATTAAAACAGCCACCTGAAATTCTTGAAGTTTAAACCATGTGCTTTTACGTTAAAAAATATTTCCTTAAATTCATTTTATTATTGATTAACATTTTTTAAAGATATTCCCCTATTACTCTAAAATGTCAAATTTCTAAACCCCCGAATACAAAACTTAATTATCAGCTAACTTCGTCTTTGATTGCCGAGTGGGAAAATAATAGAACAAATGCATGAGGCAATACCTTATTTAGTTAATATCTTCGTAAAAATAATTTCTTCACTATGAATGTACTTGAAAATTAAATCTTATTTTTCAAAAATTATTTATTGAAATAATAAAATGATAATAATGACTCTTTATCTCGAAAATATTACCAAACAGAAAACATCTACTTTTCGTCTGCTATAGCGAAATACTGGGTATGCAAAATGTATTACTTGCATTATAAAAATTATCAATAATGAATTTTAAAAACAAATTATTATATAATATTGGTTATTGAATTTTAATTCGGAGTCGGAAAAGATCCTTTTTATTTTGTTAGGTGCTTTTTTAAAGTAATGGCAAAATAAATTATTTTGAAAAATAATCTGAACAGCTGTTTGTTAGAGTTTATCTAAAACTTCCAAAAGTAAACAAATACCGAAACTGACTGTACGTGCGGCTCACTTCGAGTTTTGCATAGGACTTTTCAAATCAAAGGGTCCAACCACCGACAACTGAAATTTAGTGATTGTGAATTCTCTTCGGTTAAAACTCTTTTTACTTTAACTCGCACATTCTCATCGCGTGCTTCACCAGAAAAAAGGTTAAAAGAAGTTTTTCAGACCTACTTTAAAAACAATTTTTCCTTAGACATTTTATTTTACCTTGTCTCTTCTTGTCCAAAAATTTAAGTTTTTTATTTGTAATATCATTTCTCACGAGTAAAACTAAAAACTACGCGTCTTATCAAAAAATGATTATTAACAAATGTGTAGCTCTTTTTGAGTGAACAACTTTTGTCTATTTATTTTTTTCTTAGCTTGTGTTGTTTGTCGAAAATTTTATTTTATTTTTAACGTCGTTTCTTACGAGTAAAAAAAAACTACCCGTCAAATCAAAAGTGATTAATATATAAATTGTAGATCTTTTTCGGATGTACACTTTTTGTTTATTCATCCTTTTTCGTATCTTACATATTTTAACAGCAAAATGGATTTTTTTTTTATTTTTATTATTTTATGTGCGATTAAAATTTGAATGTCCAAATTTTCAAGAAAATTCAAAAAGTTAAGATAATCTTGTAGGTGTGTCAAAC
Source organism: Druon quercuslanigerum (assembly GCA_010014905.2). NCBI lineage: Eukaryota > Metazoa > Arthropoda > Insecta > Hymenoptera > Cynipidae > Druon > Druon quercuslanigerum. The sequence continues at coordinate 43,287 of JAAAKG020170297.1, read as the reverse complement.
ATTTTTTTCTTCATATCGTGCCTTGTTCCATTTTCCGATTACTAATAATAGCCGTACATCGATTTTTTCAACATTGAAAAAAATGGTCTCAACAATTTTCAAAATGCTCTAACTTTTTGAATTTTTATCCAAAATAGCTGGACAACGAACTCGTTCTTTCTTTTTATACCCTTAAGAAGTATTCCAAAGCATAATCCAATCTGAGTAGCCTTTCAAAAGTTATCCGGCATATAGAAGACAACAACGGAAACTACGACAATGACAACAGACGTAAAAACTATTTTTTCTCACTCAGAAGGCCTCAAAATCATTTTTTACGTAAAACTAATGCCTTTTCGTCAGAATGAAAGTGCAAAAATCTATAAACCTCAGTACAATTAAAATCGCGTTTAATATCGAGATTTAAAACCGGAATCTTTGTTTTTATAATAATAATATTACAGTGTTGAAAATATAATTTTTCCACACTCCATAGCTTCTAATCACACGTTAAACTTCTATAGTATCTACTTAACATTTTTTGATTATTCTTTAATCTCAAAACAGCACTATACTTCTTTATTTCGCGGCTCGGTGTAATAAAGAGACCGTTATCGGTATACGCGTTCTGATTGCAGTAGCTGCACCTTTATTGGCAAACGCATTTGAAGCAAAGACTCTAGATTATTCGCGCATGCGCAGTAGGATCTGTCGAGAAGCGTGCGAGTGCGGCACTGTTTACACAACAACCGTGCACATGCATACAGACAGCAATTTTTGTGCTGAGCGTTTATCAATGTTTTGCAAATTGGCACAAGTTTTTGCAAAGTTAATTTAACTTTACTGTTGGAAAATTAAATATCCAAAAGTGATAAGAATGGCGTGTTGTGTTCCTAAATGGCAAACATCCTATTGGAACAAAAGTACATCAAGAATAACAATGTTTTCACCTTGCACGTACATTAACAATATTTACGGAAACATAACCTCAGTTTCTACTGATCATTCAGCTAAGCACGGCACTCACTCGCATGCTTGTCCCGGGAGAAAAAAAATGTAGTAGATTTCAGTGCGCATGCGCGACTGGTCTTAGAGTGTTGGCCCTAAACGTCTGACCTTGACAATGAAGTTGCAGTTACGGATGTCACTTTTATTTATTTTTTCGACGTTTTAGATAACATCAACTAAATAGCTTTTATTTAATTTTTTACAGTAACTTTCTTTTACAATACTGCAAAAGAGCGTGTAACTAAAAGAAGAATATTTCCCTTTGCCGAGAATAAAAATCCAATATCTGATATTCTCTAATACTTTACTTTAAAAATTCTTTATTAATGATTTTTATAAGGACATCAAGGCACTTAAAATATACAGTATTCGCGATAGCAGACGATAATTCAATATTTTATTAACAAGCTTTATTAACAAGCGCTCGAGATCGTGTGAAATTATTCTCCAAACGTCTTAGGGGACGGAATGTTTGAAGTCACAAAATGGATTTTTTTAAATATAGTATTGTAGAGAATAATCAGACGAAACTTTTTTCTATTTTTTGTTTGCTTATCAGATGAAATTTTTTAAATAATAAGCTTGAAAACTGAAAAAATCGGCCCTAAATTCAATTACTTTTTAAGAAATAAATCATCGTAAGTTAGTCAAATATTATCGGAATAGTTTAAAGCTTTGATGCACACTAAATATACCCTAGCGATGCCTACAAGCTAAAAAAATACTGAAAATTGCCTATTGTTCAATAATATTTAATTGCAAATTGAAACCGACCGGTATAACCTCGCTTTTTCAGATTCGCCGACAAAAAGTATCGAGGGAACTCTTGTCATAACTTGTGACGACCTGTCAAAAATACGATTATTTTCTTGACACCTTGATTTTTCTAAAAGCACTCTTATCAAGTATTGATTTATTAATTTTATAAAAAATAAATTGTTATATTTTTTGGAATCGAAAAAGAAATTTCGTTGTTTAGATTAAAAGATAAGTCATTATTTAAAAACAAAGAGGCGTATGCGAACTAATAAAATATTAATTTTCAATTTCCTTATAGAAATGATTAGATAGTAGGTAATGAGAAGGTGAGAGTAGGGTTCAGGAAAACATGCGTACGTTACTGATGAAATAGAAAGAGACGACCTGGACAAACTGCAGCAACTGCAACTGCGGAAATAAATATGTCGAGGAGAGGGGTTAAGTTGCGTATGTCTCGCGACTAGAGGAATCTCTACTCCCTCTGCTTGTGTTGTTATACAGTGTTTAATTGTGTTTTACTGAAATTTTTGTAAGAAAATGTCCGGCGAACAGTTTTCCTTGGTTTGGAACACTTTCCCCAGGAATTTGTCGTCAGGACTCTACAATTTGCTCACCGGTGAACAACTAGTCGACGTTACCCTCGCCGCCGAAGGTCAAATTTTGCGAGCTCACAAATTAATTCTGTCCGTCTGTAGCTCTTACTTCAGAGAACTGTTCAAGGTAAAGGCATGTGTTTTTGTACTCGAAACTTCTTCAGCAAGTCATCACCAATTGTTTAGAGTGGTTCAAAGTACTAATCTGTATCAATGGACTCATTTCTATTCAGTGATGACTAAATTTTTTTTACAGTTTGTTTTGTTTTTTGTTTTCCACGTCGTACGCAGTATGTTTACTACGAGTTTGTTATTACCGTACTCGAAGTGAAAAAAAAACAGTGTAATTTCTGTACCTTTGTCGTAGATTCTTTTTTTACCTTCGATTACCATGGTAATTTCACCGAATCGTGTAAAATCACTAGGAATTTTATCAATATTTGGGAAATTTACTTAAGTAATTGTAGCGATTTTGAAGTTATTCGTAAAATTACGTGAAAGTGTAGCCAATCTACACAAGGTTGTTTTACAGTGTATCGCGAGATTATATGATTTACGCATTGGAATTCACTCACAACAAACAATTGAGAATGCAGAGGTTTATGCAGTTTTTTTTATAAGTATCATTAATTATTTTCACATTTTCTATTTTTATTGTTTTTGTCTTGCTTGATGCGTTTATTTCCGTTAATATATACATGAATATATTATAACAGGGAGTGTTGAAAGTTAAAATTGAATTTGAGGTTATAAAAATTGCAACATGTGATGAAGATATTCTTTGAATTAAGTTTAGGATTTCAAAATAGAATGCCGTTTTTTAAATTCTTTGAAATTGCTTTTATTTTGATATGAAGTTGCAGCGTGTTAAGAATTTCAAATATGATTTAAATCTCAGTTTGATATTTTCAAATTGGAACGTTTTCAGATACAAATCATTCAGCTTTGATCTCAAGTTTTGATTTACCTTACACATTAAACTTCTACCAGCAAGTAAAGAAGGTTATATTATTATAAACTAAGAGTTCCAATGTTTAAATAATTTTTTCATTGCACTTAAAAACTTGTAATTACAGAAAAAATATTGTTTCCAATATAATTATTATAAACAAACGTCTACGGAAACAAATTTGAGATTATTTGTTGTGACTTATTATTTTCGTTTGTGCCTCTGTAGAATTTAAAAAAAATTTAAATGACTATGAACGTCTTCAAATTGAAATTTGCAGGTTATAATTAAAAATAATCAAAACTAAAATTATTTTACAATCAGCATTTTGAACGTAGATTGAAATAACCAAGAAAAATGGTTTTAAAAAACCAGATTGTTTTTATACTGATTTTAATGAATGAAGTGTACTTTAAGTAACTTGAGTCAGCTTAATGTGTATCCCAAATTACACAAACTTGAACAAATGCTTTCAGATGCATTTTTTTGTCTATACAGAATTAATATTACTTTTTAGGGAAATTCATGTAAACATCCCATAGTAATTTTGAAAGATGTCAACTATCGCGATTTGGCGGCAATGTTGCATTTTATGTACCAAGGAGAAGTCAATATCAAACAAGAAGACATTGCAAGTTTTCTGAAAGTCGCAGAAGTTTTACAAATCAAAGGTCTCACAAAAAACAACGACGATGTATGCACAAATTTAAATACCATAAAAAACGACAAACCCTCGTAAGAGCGGAAAATAAGTAAATAATGAATCAATAATTTTAGGAATTTTTCGACAAAGATGCAGAAAACTCGGAACATTCGATCCTCAGTGATAAAAATGACACAACCCAGTCAGCGATGGACAATGATTGTGATGTAATTCAAGAAATATCTCAACCTGTCGATAAATGTGACTGTTCGTCTTCCAACAAAAAATCAGAAACATTGAGCCAAAAATCAAGAGAGGACTCTGTTCAAAAAGTGGAATTGGAATCTGAGCCAGAGGCTGATCCTGATAACGTTGAAAACAACATGCAAGAATATTTGGATAGAGAGTGTCGAAATGAGGGAGAGCAACCGTTGGATTGTACTCTGGATTTTATAAAAATGCCACAACCTGAAAGAGATTGGATAGATTATAAACCGGGTATAGACACAAATTCTGTGAGTCAAACACGGGAAACGAGCGAGAAACAAATGGAACATCAAACAGACACGAGGACACATGGTAATTTAATTGTACCATCAACCGGGGTATGCAATTTAAAAGCCAAAATACTCAAACTCAAAACTAGTCAAGGTAATTTCTTACTCTGTTAATGGATAATTACCCCAGTTGATGACAGGGAATTTATATTACAAATATTTTCTATTTATTTATTTCTATCAACGTATACCTTTTCAGGTTTTTACATAGCCAAATCCCCCCTTTCACACGAGATCGGCAGACACTAACCCTTTAACTCAAACCTAATTACCTAAAATACTCCAACTATCAATAGGCCTCCAGGTAAGGGGAATTTTTTTATAGAATTGATCGCATTCGTCTGGAAATTTGGCCAAGGGAATGGAAAGCTGCAGAAAACCATCTCCCAAATAGAGTCAGTTTTTTGATCGTCATATTTCTGGATGTAGACATTCGATATCAACGAGTGTATGCACCCATCCAAGGCATTAAACACAGTTAAAAACTGACATGTCGTTAAGCCGAGAATCGCCCCGAAGTTACTGCCATCGGTGACAGGAAATTTTTGATTTAAATGTTTTTAATTTATTTTGTTTGCAGACTTGCAGCCAGATGCACATATGCAATACTCTCAACCTGAATCTTCCTTAAGTAAATATTTTTCAAAAATTTAATTTAAGGGGTTGCAAATGATCTCTCAATCTGTTTTTTATGCTGATTGAAAAAAATGTTACAGATTATAGTAACACAGAGGCTTCCTTTCAAAACGATTATCCCAGCGATTCAGCAAGTTGTAGTAATCGAGGTAGAAGAACAGTTAAAGGAATACCAGGGAGCAGTTTATCCTTGGAGACAACATTAAGGGTAATATCAGAACTCGGGCCAACGATTCGTGTCGAAAGAGGTAAAGTAATACGAATGTACTCTTGTCCTTGGTGTTTACGGCATTTTACACGGAAGGAAAATCTAAAATTACACGTAAAATATATTCACGGTCCGCTTGAAAGTCTGACTTGTAAACTCTGTGGAAATAAATACAAAAACAGTAACAGCCTACGAGTACACTCGTATCTTTATCATAATGCGAAGAGAAATAAACACAATAAGTCACCTCTCATCAGTGGTGGCGTTTAAAGGACTGATTTTTTAAGGAAGCTTTAGTCATTGACAAACAATGTTGCCGTTATGTTACATTGGCTGTACAGCATAAATTGTTATTATATTTATACTCATGCGTATCGATACACCCAGTGCGTGAATCTATTTCTAAAAAAAAATATTGCGTACTTGCTAGAAGAGGATCGCAGAAATAAAAATCGTTTACAAACGTCACATGTCTTCATCATTCTTGTCTTAATTATTTAATGCAGGATAATTGATTTAAATTATATCTTCTTGAAATTAGGTTATAAATCTTCAAGAATCGCTTATTTTCATTTCATATATTTAATAATAAATTAACAGCTGTTGTGGTACAAAAATATTGTTTATTTTAGAATTAATCCACCTTCTTCGGATGATCTGGAAGTAGAATGTTATTTGCATTTGGAACTGCCATTGCTTTTAGAAAGATTAATAGAAATTTTAATTACTTGATACCTAATTCCGATGGTTTTTGCCTCATGAGGAGTAAATTTCTAAGCTTTTTAAAAGGTTCCTCGATCATTACAACGAAAAATAATGATAAAATAAAAGAGAACATGCAGTCTGAAACCAGATATTGAATCTGTGACAGAAACAATTAAGATTTTGAAGACCGTCTGATTTTTATCAATATTTTATTTTATATATTTATTTACCATAACGTGGACTGAATTTGAACTGACTGCTCTCGCAGTCCCTACATCGTAAGATTAAATCACGAAATGCAGGAGAACAATTCCATATGAGAGTTTCGAAATAGGTTGAGCCTATCCAGGAATCATCATGTTGTAAAAAAAATCTGTAAAAATTAGTCGAAAATTTTTTAATAGAGAACACATAACAAAAAAAGACAACAAGAAAAAAACAAAATTAACATCTAGATTAAAGAATTCGAAACTGAACTATAATTACTAATCATAAATATTATAAATTGAACCGCTTATATATTTTAATTTTACCTAGACCATCGCCGACTGTTGCGAGGAGCGCCACAGAACAACCACTAGAAGCGTAAATGGGTTTATGCAGACTGGCATACAGAGCTTTTTTGAAAAGAGTTGATTTTTCATTTAGATAAAAAAGTGGAGTCCAAGATGGATACAGTAAAAATTTAATGCTAGGTACTACTTGCAGAGCTAGTAAAGCTCGATACACGACCTAAAAACATTCTTATTACCAAAAATCAAAGCTATCATTTCCTGATTCGAAATTTTAAACCAATATTAAACGTGTTGATTCTATGCAAAACCTCTTTTGATCCTACTTCAGCCTTCACATCCTGCTTCGATTCTCTGACTTCCTTTAGCGCTCCTATAATCTCAATTTTATTTTTAAAGTCCTCTTTTAATCCTGCTACAACCTCGCAGTATTTTCCAAGTCCTTGTTTAATCTACCCACAACCTCCTAGTATTTTAAAGTCCTCCTTTACTCCTCTAAAAATTGCCGATGAACAGTTGTGCAGATGAAAAAGTCGCACTCTATATTATTTACAATATTTATTTACAATATATATACATAATTATATAGATTTTTTAGACATAGAATTTCCGTCTTGTTTATTTAAACAACGCCCAGATCTGATTAATCTCGCTAACGACCACCCCAAGTGAAGACCCTCACAAAGTCCATTAGTATCCAAGGTCTTTTGTTTCTACGCCATGCACTCCACTCACACACTTTTTTGATAAACTATTTGTCACCAAGCTTTTCTGTCCTGGCATACCTCTCTGGCTTTCTTAATGCCCATGCATTTTTGAATGGAAATTCTTGTGTTTCTATGGCTCCTTATGCCTCTTCGAATTAGGGTCTCATTTACATTTTTTAACCAATCTCCGCGGTCTGTCTGGGCACACAGCAATTTACTTTATCTTGATACACTTATGTCGTCAGTCATGCATCTTCCATTCTCTCAACATGCTCAAACCATCCTAACGAATTTGTTTTACATATGTCAACTCTAGTTCCTCCTCTAAACCACATTCTTTGAGAATGATCTCATTGATCACTTGCCCATCAATGTTTGTCCATGAAAATACAAAATAGCCATGAGGACATAATGCATCCTTGCCTAACACCTTAAATAATATCGGACCTATCTTCGGTTATTTTCTTAAACATAATAATAAGTAATTTTGAATATATTTTGTTAACGGTACTTAATAAGTTGATACCTCTGTATTTATTGCAATTTCTTTTATCTTCCTTTCCTTTATATATTGATACGATAATTATTTTTTTCCAGTCATCTGGAACTTCTTCCATCTTTATACATAAATTTATTAATTTAAGCAACCTGTGAGGTTTGTTGAGCATTTTAGCGTTACTACTGTCTACACCAGTAGCCTTACAATTTCTAAATTCCGTATTATATCTCTAACCTCAGAGACACACAATCTCTTAATTAGTTTTTCTAACGTATCATGTTTACATTGCATTTGTAGTGTCCTACAGTGTCACCACAATAATTGCTAAAAAGAGTCTCTCAAAATATCTAGTATCCGGTCAGTATCATACAGCATTTCACCCTTCCTATTTCTCATACTGCCTAACTCTGTACTTTTACCTCCCTTAATATTGCTCAACGCCAATTTCTAAAACAGTTTCTTGCTTACTTCAAAATCGTTTTGCATTTTCTTCTCTTCTGTTTAGATTTTATTTTTACTTTCCTTTACTAGTTTTACTTTCTTTTGGCGTATGTAATGATCTTCAAGTGTATTTCTCCCCTGATCGCTAGGGCCTATTATGTTCAACTTTCTTTTATACGCTTCTTTCTTTTCTTGAGCGGCTGCTTCGATTCCATCATTCCACCATGCATCGCCAGACATTCTACCCACAACCGCAGTACCACACAATTCAGTCTCACTCTTAACAATGACATCCTAAATCCTAGTCGATGCACCTTCTATATCTTAATTATTTAATAGCGTCTTCCAAGTTGCTTAATCTAAATATTAGCTAACCTATTTTGAAAATCTATTCGCACTTCCAGTTTCTGTAGAATGTCAATCTTGATTTGCGTTTCTTTCATTTTTTTTTTGGTTCTTTTTATTTTTCATCTCTAACGTAAGTTTATTTCGGAGACTAAAAGATAATTATCAGTATAACTATCAGCTCTCGTAGTCATTCAGCCGCAACAACAAAGTTAACTATAACATGGCTGTCTCTTCTACACCAGATATACACATGGATGATTTTATGTATAAATTAAGTATTTGTAATAAAAGAGCCCTTTTCTAAGCATAAGCGTCTTATAGTTCGATCGGATCACCATCAACTGTAGCGTAGCACGCTATGATAAATAATCTTCTGAATTGTACTTTCATTCTAACCGCTTCCCGAACCCCCCAACAATCTGAGCAGTACAAATCCTTGATCCCTGAGATCAAGGCGTGCTCTATCGTTTATAACCAAACCGACACCTTGAAATTCCATGTGACTCAATATCTATTACTGACCGTAATTCAAGTCCTCCTCTGAACACTCATTATTTATCTTTCCAATGTTGAATTCATTTTTCTTTGTTTAAGGCACACATAAAAGGATTGCATAGCAAGAAGAAGAGCACCGTCTTTTCATGGCGATGGAAATGTTTCCGGAACGAGTGGTACAGGGCCTAAGGCCCGAGCCTACCACGAGTTTCGGAAATATTGCCCAAGTCATGCAGACGGCTCTTCTCTGTGACACTCCCTGTATTTTTTTGTAGAGACGCGAAAAATGTGAAGCTTGTTTTTCTGGTGGTGGATTAAATGTGATATAACTTTTCCAGTCGGCGCATTTAATACCTGGTATATAATGTTGGATCTCATACCCTAAAACCTGTGTTACACTACGAGGTCCAATATTATATATACGTCTGTTTACGCCGCTCGAAAAGATTGATGTTCCGGTCAATTTGCAAGCAGTAGAACACGTTCATTTTGTGCGGCTACCATAAAAAATATGTAGCATTCTTACGTGTATAGTTTCTCATAATTCTCTTAACTTAAGATCATTCACCCCTCTAGCATTGCAAACAACCATTTTCAATTCAGCGCCTGAAACTTTATCCTTACCTTTACCGGGTTCATGTCCTTTGGCAATCGATGTTTCAGTTAATTCCGAGCCTATTTTATTGTTTGTATTATTCATTGTTTAACCCTTACGCAACAGACTTCTGCGGAGTGACGTATTTGACACACTGGGGTGCATCGCATCCCAGCAACAAAAATTGTTATAACAAATAAATTATTGGTTTTTTCAACTTGGCAATTTTTTAAAACTTCTTATGAGCTTATATTTTAAAGTTATGTAGATTATGTGCCGAAAAAGTAAAATTAACAATAGTAAAAAAAATTGAAATGTCCAATAAAAATACAAAAAATGACAACTTTTAGAAAGGGGCTTGTGGAGGGGGAGTGTAGGGACAGAACTAAAACCGAGTCATATTTTGTTGGTTTTATATATTGAGAGGGTCACCAGCAGTCCTCCTTATATAAATAAGACATCATTATATCCTTTTTAAATCTACAAAGCTAAAGAATTTAGAATACGGTTAAAATATCGGCTCAGGAATATATTTAAAACTTTTACTCAGGTTTTTCCTTGGGGAGGCGCCAAGTCTCAAATTTATAATGCTCAAATTAAATTTATAATGCTGACCAACGCATATGGGTTTTTATATAGTAATTTGTAAAATAGGAATAATCCTATATTCTTCTGCGACTGTGAGGAAGAATTGGAATGGTGAGTTAATTTATTAATTATATATATATAAAAAGTGGATCTAGGTCATGTTCATGAGTCACATTAAACGGTATTAAAGTACAAAGAACAGCAAAGCTTCCAAGAAATGTGTAACCTATTTGGCGAGGCAATTTCCAAAATGGGCCCACTAAAAGTAATCCTGCTGTGAAAGATTGGAAATCCACAGACAGGTACTAAGATTGAAATATACACTGTAAAATAATGTGCAAAATAGACAATGTTTTTTTATTACAAATGTTGGGAAATAATTGATCAAAGTCCTACCGTATTATCTGCGTTGGTATAATTGCTGGTATTATCTGCGTTGGCTGATAAAAAGAAGATTTGCCCATCAATAATTTGAACAAGGGTCTCGATCGAATTCAAATCTATTTTCTCAAAATGGTCCAGAACCAATGTGATGAAGCATAGAGTGGCACCAATCTGGATCCAAGATAATTAATAATATTAAAAATCTCCTTTTAGTGAATATTTCAGACTTTGAGGTATTCAGAAATGTACAATTCCTAATTGGGTATGTGTTAAACAATTAATTACTTAACATACTGCTTTTTATATATATATATTTATATATGAAATACAATTTTCAAGTTTAAAACTTTTAATTATTATAAGTATATAATAGTCTTCAAATTTATTCATTCACTTTGTCGATATTACAGATTTATTGCGTGCGTTTGACGGAATTTTTTTTACCACCCAATTTCTGTTTCCACTTGACGTTATTGTGATTGCATGGAAATTTTTAAGTTAGAATGGTATATCAAATTCTTATAATTTTTTAATTGAAACTATTCAAAATCGTAGAGCTTAACATTTTTAATAGATAAAATTGAAGAGTTTTTCACTTTGACAATTCATAATGAATAATTATGCAATTTTTCAGTTTCGAAATTAAAAATTCTGTAATTTTAATTATTTGAATTCGAAACTTTTTTTATTTGGAAGATTTATAATTGAAAATATGACTTTTTATCTTCAAAATCATCCAAAGTTAAAAATTTGTATTTATACGACCGAATTTATTTCAAGTAAGGCAATATGTTGTTTTTCAGGGGAAATAGATAATAAGTATTTTTCTCATGTCTGAAAACAAAATTCAAGCGGTTTATCTGAAAATATTCAAAGTCAGTACACCCAAAATTTTTCCTTTGAAATTGTACTTTTATAAGGAATAAATCTTTTGAGTGAGAACCTTTTATGGTCAGGAGAATTAAAAAAAAAAAAGATGAAATCGAATTTTCGCACTTGTCTCCCAAACAGCGAAAGATACGAAAAAATGTTAAGATACAATTTTGCTACGTCCAATAAAGTTTTAAGAAAATGATCTGTTGATCTTTTGCGATATCTTGCATCGTTTATGAGAAAAACTTAAAAGTTATATTTTTAAAAAATCTTTCGTTCTCAAAGATGGTTTAGCTCCCATAAAGCTAATAGGAGAAATATATAATTAAAAAAAGGTTGAAAAACCAACGCAGGATCAAACTGGGAGCAACTGCCCATCACTACCAAGGAGATGAAAAAAGTATCTAAAGATACACACCGTATAAGATCTTCACAGCTATCCTAAATTATAGATTCTGTAAAACCCCACCTTTTTATTTGTTTACATTTTAGATATAATACTTAAAAAATTACATAATATTCATGTGAACATTTGAAAATTTCTCAATCACGAATAGTACATGGATCTCCAATTAAGATACAATTTAAATTTTCTTTTCTTTTAAGCTGAAAAATTTAACCCAATAAGTAGCCTCTACATACGTCACAACACGATTTATAATCAGAAGGACCACATGTAATTGCTTCGATTTTTCCAAAAATTCTAATAAGTGGTAAGACAATACCATTCCTCCTATACCAAGAAATCGATCGACGATAATGGTACCGTTGAAAAGAAAGATAGTATTGGGTGCAATCATTAGCTGAATAAAATTTTAAGTTCTTATTAATTTGATTTTTTTATTAAATAATTTGCATAACTAGAATTTGATTATATTTCAAAAGTCGAAAAATCAAGCTCACCGATTCGAGATGTCCAATTATAGTTGAAGTATGTAGTTATTGAATGTTTCTATAAACAAATAACACAAAATATGTACCAATAATTAGAATCAAGTGTAGAAAATCAAATCCACGATGTCGATGATTCACTTTGAAAACTATATAAATTTTATATAGTTAAATAATTTTTTGCGCAGTGTTATCTTTTGTTCTTCTTTAGATTTAAAGTCGTATATAGTGCTGACTATTACAAGAGTGATTATTGAAATAAAGACAATACTGTGAATTAAAGAATAAATTGTTCAGCATTTTTTGGTGAAATAATAAATTTTCAGAGTGTCTGTCAGACCGAGATACCAGGAAAACCCCGCGAATTTTATTTAACTGAGAAAACCGGGAATTTTATTTAGAAACAAAAGTTCTACTTTATCTTTTTTTATTGTTCAGTCACTAATCAAAAAGAAAAAAATCTGATTATTTCAAGTATGATACCATCAAAGTTATTTCATGTTCTATTGTATGTACGCATATAAGTATACTAGATACACAGTATCGACCTTAAGTTCTTTTTATGTTAATTATATGAGTAAACATATTTTCTCTGAAAGATAGTTTTTAGAAGCTATCAAGCTACCAAGGAGATTAAAAAATTATTATCATATTAGATTTCATTTAAAGTTTAAGAAAACATTGACATTTGCACTATTTTTACAATATTTTCGTAAAAGTTTCGATTAATATTTATCACTCAGGTCTATGAATGACAAGTTTCGCACGTGTAGATAAATCATTGCTAAATTACAAAAAGGAAGTCTTGAAATTGGTCAGGGAAATATCCATGATTTTCAAATTGGCCGACCACAAGACACCCTGATTTTTATTGCAAATTTTGAATTACCAGTAAGCGATGGCATAATTATAAATTTGTTTAGCTTCGTGGGCAGCTTGACACGGATCCTTTTGAACTGATGCTTGCAATTGAACATTGTATTGATTTTTAAAATTTTCTAAGGGTTCCCTCAAAGCTGTTACAATATCTTCGGGGTGGCAACCTGCTGGGACACATAAAGCCATTTGAAAAAGGTATCAATCAAAAAATTGTTTACTTTTTTATAATTTTAGATTATGCAATTATAAAGTGAAAGCCTTGACGATTCAGCAATTTCCAATGGACATATCAAAGACAGCTTCAAATTTAAATCGTTCAAAATGGAATCGGCCAAAACCTACTTTAAAATTGAAAGCGTTTGAAATTCAAAAATTTTTAAGTGGAAACGTTACGCAGTAAATATTTCTATATTGAAATATTCTACCCTCGTAATATTCTACCTTTGTAGGTTTCGAACTAAATTCAAAAATCACATGTAAAGTCAAAGATGAATAAAATAAAATAAAATCAATTGATGAATAGCTTTGTTTCGTGCGTTAGCAATACGCGTGAATGAAAAAGTGTTTATTTTCATAATTTTTATATTTTTGTTGATTCCAATTTTCAAAAATATTTTCGTAAGTCAGGAAAGATTCTTTAAATTTTTAAAAACTTTCTTCATACAAAAAATTCGAAAACCATTTCAAAAATAACAAGAGACTTTCCCGCTATATGAGGCCTATCTGCGTATCAAAATACCACAGAGAAAAATGTTTAAGGGCTTAGAAAACAAAATAAAAATGGTAGCAGGGTTTTCAAATAGTCATTTTTGTATTTAAAAAAAGTGGCTTACTTGAAAAAATCTTTCGAATACCTAATAAGGTTTCACCGGACGAATGCATTAGAAAATCCCAATCCTCACATTGCTATTTTCGTGTCCCTTTAACTTTGCGGCCTAAATTTGTTTATATTATTTTCGAGTTCAGAAGTATTCTAGGAACATTTGAACATTTCTAAAATATTTTAGAATCTTCTAGAATTATATAAACTATTCTGCAATTCTTGAATATTCCTGAAGCTTTAAAAAAATTGTAGAATGTTCTCAAATAATCTGTTATCTTCTTTAATATGCTCGAATTTTTTGCAGGCAGTTTTATAGATTATTGTGCAATTGCATAGAATTTCGTTGAATATTCTAGAGTTTTCTAGATATCTCGATTATTGAAGATATTTCTGAAATTTTCTAGAGTTTACTGTAATTCAACTGTAAGAAATTGTGTTGTATACCTGAATAGATTTTTTTCTAAAAAGACGTACTGATGGTCAAAAAAGAGATGATGCACAGAAAAAAGTTCTGTTCAAAGAATGAGAGTCTTGTTTTAATTCAAAAGTATGATTAATTTAATGTGTAACAAAATTAATCCGTAGCAAAACTGAGACATTTTTCTTTGTATAGTAAAAAATAAATATAATCAAACATAATAATACTATGTATACAAAAAATTATTTGCATACAAATTTTGATAAAGGAAAATTATTCTTAATCTAAATTCATCAAAGAATTTTACTCTAATGGCTTCCCAGGCGGAATGTTGAGGGTCGAACCAAATATCATGTTTTGCTGTAAAATTTTTAGGTTCATTTTTTTCTTGATATTTAATAACCACCAAACAATATCTGCTACGAATTTCTTCAAATTCTCTATCACCTTCGTAATTTGGAATTTTGGTTTAAATTCGAAAAAACTGGTCGAAGTTTCCAAAATGTCGAAGATGCCCATCGAATATTCCGTAAGGATATTTTGCCGATGAATCAAAAACTTATTTAGAACAAAAAAAAAGTTTTTAAACGGCGAAATCTGATTTTTTGAAATATGATAAATATTAAAAATAAATAAGATTTTTGGTAAAACATACTTTCAGTCGGCCATAAAGTTTCATTTTGCAAATGATTGAGATAAAGTTTTAATTGTTTTCTGCAAGGACCTTCCGGAGTAGAATTAGAAGTTGCAATCACTACAGGCAAAATTAGTTTCTGTACAAATTTTCCTGAATCAGTATGATATTTGTTTTCTTCTAATAAAAGATTCTTTTCTGAAAAATGTAGTTCTTCCCCTTTAACTATCAAAAACACTCGTATAGGTATTATAAAACCTAAAACATAAATCCCAAATAATCTTAGAATCATGTCGCCACGTAAATTTCGTTTTTAAATTAAGAAGCTTTTATTGAATTGATTTCACTCTTGCACTTGACACTGAATACTGGCGATTCAGTATACGAATCTGAATACTTACAAAAACAAAACGACGTGAAAAGAGTCAATAATTTGATTATCTGCTTACGAAACTTCCTATTTATAAAAAATATATGTACTGCCTTCTCGTGATACTTGATCTATAAAAACTATTAATTTGGTTTTATAATCGGCTTTAATCATAAGTTATATATATAATCGAGCAACACTATGAAAACACTATGTAAATTCTTGTTTTTCTTTTTACTTAATGTATTTTAATTTATCACAATATATGTTTGATTTCTATGCTCAATGGTTATCTTTATAAACGGAGAACTTTTTTCATCAGTTTATTTCTAGCCAACTATGCATGTACGCAAATAATGAAATCGAACTAATTAGAACGCAAATTTATAATTATACATAGAATCTCCCATCATTATTCCTAAAAAATATGCTGACAGAAGGCATATGGGTTTTGATATAGTAATTTGTAAAATTGGAATAGGCATCTAATCTTCTGCTACTGCAAGGAAGAATTGGAGTGGTTAATTAATGTATGGATTTATTCACGCAAATATTAAAAGAACTTAAGGTCCTCAATTTTTTAAGAAGGCGTGATTTTGAATTGATTTTTTTTTATCAAACAGTCAAACCTTTGAACCACCTGGCATTATTGTAAGCGGATGGAAATTATTAATTTTTTATTTTTGACAATTCACTTTTTTCTTCTTTATTCACAATGTGTCCCCTAATAGTTCAAATGCCTTTCATTTCATGCAATCTTTATGTCTATATTTATAATTATTTACATCTATTTAGATAAAATCTTATATCCAAATCTTCCGTTTCCTTTTTCGTGCACTTTTCTTGTATCTCCAATTTCCCATTTTTTCACATGCATTCTTTCATTATTTCTAATTCACTGCTGTAACACCGTCCAACTCCTTCATCCATTCTTCTCCTAATCCATTCTCCCCTGAAATCTTTACGACATCCTCTTGCCAGCTTCCTTTATCTTCCATTCCTGTTCTGCATCCTTCCCATACATGCTGCCATGTTTTCTCCTCCCATTCACATATTCTACACTTTGTGTTCTCTTCTTTTTCCCAATACATCCCCTCCCTTACCTCGTTTCTCAATCTAAATCTTGATATTCTGGTAAACCTTAACTCTCCCTATCCCTTTTATAAATACTTTGGTAATCCATTTTTTGTATCATCTTATACCATTTATTGTATTTTGATTCCTTAAGCATCCCCCATCTTTCTATCAATTGTCTTTCCCTCTCCCTTTTTTTCCAATTCTTCATAGTTTACTCAGGTCCCGTCTTCTATGCCTCAAGCATTAAAGAACTCCCTCCTGTCTTCTTCCCATCTCGTTAATTCTATCGCCCTCCCTCTCCTCTCGTCAACCAACATCACAAGCACTTTCTCGCTAACTCCTCTTCCTTTCCCTCCTTCAGCTTTGTCTCAAATTTCCATGCCCTCTTTACCAATCTAGTACTGAATGTATCCCCTTGCGTTTCGTTTCGCACTATATATCCTGGCGTCCTCCAGTCTACCCCCATTGTCTACCTTATATACCTTCCTTGTAAAGTCTCAGTATCTTTTCTTACTTTTCATCCCCATATCTCTGCTCCATAACATAATACCGGCCATACCATCGTATAAAAGGACCACATTCTCCTTGTCCAATTTTTTTTGAACCTTCTTTTTTTATTCTCTTGAAAAAACTCAAAAGATACATAAGTCCAAACTCACTCGAACTGAGAAAATCGAGAAAAACTGTTTGCCCACATAACTCTAATATCGAATAAAAATTTAAATAATTAAGATACGCTATTTGCTTAAAAATACTGTGATTTTTCATATTTTGCTACAAAAAATTGATCTTTTAAACAATTTCTATTAGACCATGGACTTGTGATGTTTTACTAGTTGCGGAAAGTCAAAAATACAAGGCAAAAAGAACACAAAAGTCACTTGAGGACTATGCCTTTGTCAAAGAGCTCGAGTGCAGCCTCCAAATACAACCACAAAACATACGCAAGGGACATTGTGTATTCAGTGGCTGCTCCAAACTTACTCGAACGATCGTCGCTAGTGAATAGCCGAATTTAGCCAGGTCTATATCCCAAATAATTGAACTCTTTTACTTCTTCTATCTTTATTGCCTTCCATCTCCCCATCCGTTCTTTCTTTCTTCTCCCTTCTTTTCTAAACCTCATTATCTTTGCCTTTTCTACATTCAAATTCAACTTTTTCCCATCGAAGTATTTCTCTAATCCTGCAATAAAGCCCGCCATCCCTTATTTATCCTCTGCCATCAACTCTATATCGTCTGTATATGCCAGAGCATTCATCTTTTTATTCTCTTTCCTAACTCCAACGAGCCTTTTCTCCTCATTTGCTCTTTCAAGTCTGATATAATTATATATTTTTAAAAAGTGGGCTTAGAGGACATCCTTGCTTCACTCCTCTCACCAACCAGAAACAACCTGTTACTTTCTCTCCTACCTTTACCCTGATTTTTGTCTCTAAAAATTTTCAATCCTCTCTGTATTAAGCCCTCTCTTAAAAGCCGTCAAAAGCCGCATTCAGGTCCACGAACATTGCTATCAATGCTCCTTTTCCCTTTTAAGCCTCTGATCTACTAGATAGGTCAGAACTTATATGTTTTACATCACCCCCACTTCTTTTCTAAACCCTGCCTGATTCGGTGGCTCTATGTTTTTTCCTCAACCTCTTTCTTAAATCTCTCTGACGAAACAGTTATGGTACATATACTTTATACAGTGTTGGCATCAGCGTCACACCCCTATAATCTTTAACCTCCTCTGCTTTGCCTTTCTTCACTATTGGTATCACTACTCTTTCTTTCCAATAACTCTGGCCATGCCTCTCCTCTTCATACTCAACTACACATTATCCATGCGCATGCCTTTAGTTTCGACCCTCCATATTTCCATACTTGATTTGGAATCTCATCCATACCAGGTGCATTTCCATCTCTCATTATTTTTAAGACCTTGACTATTTATTCCCTTGTTATGTCCTCTTTCTTATCTCTTTCTTTACCATATTTTCCTCAGTTCTTAATTTTTCTCTCTGCTTTTTCTAGCAAATCCAAAAAATATGTTTTCCACTCTACCATTTCAATATTTTGGTTTACTCTTTTTCTTCATTTTCTCTCTTTATTTACTGCCTTCCAAACCTCTTCAACCCTCCTAGCCTTCTCTTACTCTTTCTCAAACCTTTTATTTTCTCCCTCTTTCTTTTGATCACACAACTAAGTATACTCCTTTTTTGTCTCCTATACTCTGCTCAATTACGTTTTTCTTTTCTCCATTTTCTTTATTCCTTTCTGACCTTCTTTTTCTCTTTACAATTCTCATCCCATCCACTTCTATTCTCCCCTTTCCTAACGTCATTTTTGTTTGTTCTCCTATCATTTTTTCCATCGCCTCGTCCACATTTCCGTCACCCATTTTTATATTTCTGCTCTTTTCTCTAAACTGTTATTTTCAATGCCTTGACTAATCCCCCTTTTCTACACTTTTCACTATTTAGGGAAAGTGACCCGAAGCAATATAATCCTGTACCTCCAGTTTCTTGACCTTCTCTCTTGCCTCATCATCCACTATCACATAATCAATAACCATTTCCTTTTCTCCTCCACAGTGCTCATATTCTCCTTCGTCATCAACTTCTATATTCCGTTTAAGATAAACCATTCCAACTCCTCCAAGGTCTTTAAAAACTTCTTTCCCTCCCTATTCAGGACCTTATCTTTGGATTTTCTTGCTCTCTCTTCTCCCCACTCCCTTCCTCTATCTCCTGTTCTCGCATTGAAACCCCCATCTATTATAAGCCAAATCCCTTAATTTTTTCTTCCACCATTTCTTTCATCTTCTCTGCTTTCTTCTGCATGTCATCCCCACTATATTTCACTTCTCTTCTCCCATCTTAACCTCTTCTACTATTAATCCTTCTTTTTGTTTCTTTCCTCTCCATATCTTTCCCTGTTATAAATGAATTCCTTACCCCCATCAACATTTCTCTCATTGCTCTGCCATTTTCATTCTTCCTCTTTGCATTTTTAAATTGCCATTAGTAAACTCTTGGTAACCTTTCCCTGGCTCTTTCTCATCCCTTTTCATCTGCCACTTCTCGATCATTATTAGTACATCCCATTGTGTCAATTTTCTCATAAACTCCCTATCCTCTCTTTAATCCTGCTATATTCCAGTAACATATCCTCCTTTTTTCCCTATATTCATTTCTCGTCTCTTTTTGCTTCTTACTATTTCTTATTTTCATATCTCCCGTTCCACGGCACCGCATTTATGACTATCTCTTCCATTTCTTCATCTCAATCCCACCATACTCCGTATATCTGTATTTTCCCCATGTTCTCTTGCCTCTTTTTTTCTCTTCCACAATTTTACTTTACTTATATTGCATCTTCCCTTTTACCCATGTCAAATCATCCTCTATTGTCTCAGAGCTTCCATATAACATCTTCTTCTTTGTAATCACGTCCCTCTTATGTTCCCATTTACTTTGTCTCTCCAGTGACCTTCTCTCCCCTCTTCGCTCTTCCCTTCATACATTTCGCACTTCCTCTATCTCTTCCTTAGAATCAATCCTTTCAAGTACTTTTTTTCCTCAGACTTTGCTTCTCTGTATTTCCACTTTCACCTCCTCTAAACTCCTGGTTTGAGCTTTCTATTTTCCTTATCCAACCTTGCATCTCCTCTACCTTTTTTATTATTATCTTCCTGCTCCTCTAGTTTTTGATGTGATGACTGCATTCTCTATTCTAACTGTTCTCTAACTTTTCTAACGGTTTCTTTCCTCTTTCATTGGATCTTGAGTTTCATCTTCGTTTCCTTCAGTCACCTCACTATTCTCATCCTTCTTTACAAAACTATGCTTTTCCGGCGTTGATATGAACCTTTTTGGATATTTTAAGCTTGAACCTATATCGTCCTTCTCTTCACTGCTTCGCCTTTCCCCGCTCTTCTTTTTGATAGAAGCCTCAATCGATCCCATATTTTTTGCTCAAAATCTCTTCTTTTCTACATTTTTCTTGTGTTAACCCCCTTGCCTTCGTTTCTTTGACCTCTTTCGGTGTACTATAAACTTCCTGTTCTAAATCCGTTTTCTCCTCAATGTTACTCGCTCGGCTAGCCATGAATCCAATTTAAACGCTCCTGCTCTGACGAAAAAATTATATATAGTTTATATATAGTGTGAAGTATTATATACAATATTCATTTGTTTAATACAAAACATGTATAAAACGAATTAATATTTTATATAATACTTTAGAGTATTTATACACTATACATAATATTTTCTTCTGGGCGCCTTCTATCCTTTCCTCTTCTATCTATCGTCGCGTTCTGGTACCTGCCTTGCCTTTCTCCGTTTCTACCACATCCTGCAACTACGAACTCGATTAATCCAGTTCTAACACCCTGTCACAAAGCTAAAGTCAACCTAACTTTAACTTTCACACAAGTCTGTCACAATCCTTAAAAATATCTTCATCCCCTTTTCAATCTCACAATCTCTCAATCAATCGCATATGCAAATAACATAGTGCTGCTAGCAAAGAGCGAAAAGGCTTTACAGGAGATGATGAAAAGTTTGAGAAGATTGAGAAACTTGGACAAAAGTAGATTAGAGGTAAATGCGGACAAGTCGAAGGTTATGATGTTCAGGAAAGGATGTGGGAGAGATAAGGTAGGGGAGTGGAAGCGGAAGGGAAAAGCGGTACAGGAGGTTAAAGAGTTTGTGTACCTGAGTTTACTGTTTCAGAGGAATGGGGGAGTAGATGGTCATATAAAAGATATTCATATAAAAGAGAGTGAGAAGGGCAAATATGTTAATGATAAAGGTGTGAGGGCTGGAAAAGAGGTTGTTTGCAGATGATTTTGTAAGAAGAATGAAATTGTTTGATTCGCTAGTGATGAGTGCCTTATTTTCGGAGTGGAGGCATGGGGGTGGAAGGTAAGTAAGGAAGTAAATAGGATACAGGAGAGGTGTGTAAACTGGACACTGGGTTTGGCAAGGAATACGCCGACCAATATTGTCAGGAGAAAGACAGCAAAACGAGTTTAGGTAGTCGAGCGTGTAAATATGAGGAGAAATTTTTGGAAGAGGAGGAAGTAAGCTGGTGAGGGAGTGTTGGTGGGAGCAAGAGAATAGACGTAGGGGTGGGAAGATGGAGGTGGAAAGGAAAAGATATTTTAGAACGAATGGATTGTAGATTGATGATATGAAAAGCATGCATGAGGAAGGACAGAAGGTATATGAGATGGTTAAAAAGAATGACAAGGAGAGAGAATGCAGAAGGAAAGGAGAGAATAAGAGAGTCAAGGTTTAACGGGCAATATGTGTGGATTATGCCAAGGGAGAGAGTGCAATATTTGTGTGAGAAAGGAGAGCAAGGAAATCAGGAACTTATAGCCAGAATAAGACGCGGATGCATGGAGTATTATAATAGGTTCTGGCTTTCTAGAGATAAGAGAATGTATGAATTATGCGGGATGAGATATGCAAAAGTGGAGCACTGGTTGGAGGAGTGTGAAGAATTGGAAAGGAGTGGGATAAGCATGGATGTATTGTTGCATGAAAGGGGGACAAAAGGGCAATAGCACTGGTGAAGGGGGTGTTGGGTATGATGGAGAAGAAGAGAACGAAGGAGGAAGAGGAATGAAGAAGGAAAGATTGTGAATAAGAGAGAAAGTAGGTGTAAGAAAACTGTAAATATTATAAATAGTAAATAAGTAGTTAGATGTCAGCCACGGAGGCAGAGGCTGGCAATGCGAGGCGAAGCTAAGAAGGCTAGGCTTTAAAGGGAACGGCTTAGAGATAAGGTGTGGATGAATGTTAGTTTTTAAGAGGTAGTTGTAAGAAAATTCTGTAAAAAATGAAAGTGTAAGCAAGTGAATTTTTTAAGGCCAGCAGGCCGAAAAATAATTCTTTATCTACCTATCTATCACTTCCAGAATTCACTCACCTTAATTTGAAAATTAAATGAACTTACCTATAAGTGAAGTTAGATGGTAATTATATGCTTTCTTCGTTGTCATGATTACAAGTAGGTGTTTAGAGCTGGTAATTTTCAATTGTTTTGAATAATTCAATTAACAACTTGCTGTCAATTTATTTTCATTAATTTCCAAATTACCCATACACATAATTTAGGTAAATAAGGTAAACATAAATGAACCCCTATCTTTTACTATAGGTCAATTGTAAAATCTAGCAAATAAAAGAGAGCCTACGTACCATCCAGCAGTATTTTTAATAATGCTAACATCAAGGCCTTTCTTTAAGGCTGCATAGTTCCACGAATGTCGCGTACTGTGGGCCGAGTACTCGCCTCCTATACCGGGAATTCATAAAAATGCGCAGATTCCGCGACTTATTGTTTGATAAGTAGCAACTTTATGTGGTTTTTTGATACATAAAATGAGATTTTTAGTTTCACCTCGATAGTAACTTCGATGTAACGTAGTATAGTAGAAGATAGGTAAAGTTCTGGTTTATCAGAGAAGGACGGTAAGAAAAAATTTGACTGCGCAGAGCCGGCTTGGGTTGTTTTTATCGGTTTGTTGTTTTGGATACCTACACCTGTGCCTAATATTTTAATTTCATCTATATCTATAAGTGTCAAAGTTTGCACTCTGTTTGCTGTTCCAATGGCTAGTAAAATGACTAATTTA
This sequence comes from Druon quercuslanigerum, assembly GCA_010014905.2. Classification (NCBI taxonomy): domain Eukaryota; kingdom Metazoa; phylum Arthropoda; class Insecta; order Hymenoptera; family Cynipidae; genus Druon; species Druon quercuslanigerum. Next base: position 20,079 of record JAAAKG020170297.1, on the reverse strand, counting down.
TTAGTAAGCTCTTCAAGTGATAACTTTTCGCTGCTTTTTTAAGCACGGGTTCTGTATTCCAGATATTGTTATAATGAGGTTTTGTCGATCGCAATTTGAACTGCCCTTTAAAGAAACGCGATATGGTTGAGCTATGAGACACACCTGTTTTTGAAATTAAGAAAATAGCGGAACTAGTTGTGTTAAGAGTACTGTACAATGCACCTTGTTTGAATTTATAAGTGAGAACTTTAATTATTTGCGTTTCAGACGCTTTAAAGATCTGGTACTTTTTTGTGGCACAAAATGACCGCCATTATTTTATTGGTTCGTTGTACTGCTTAAGAGTACTTGTCGTTAAAGATGAAATCAATATATCTATAGAAGTGTCTGGAATTCCTGTTTCTATGAAGAATCTCCTGAATAGTGACCTGCTATCAGAGTAAACTTGTTCGCATGTGGATGCTGTCTCGACCTGCAAAGGAGACAGTAATAGGTGTTGCGACGGTTTAAATGTCATTGGATATTTAATGAGTAGAGACATAAATAGGGGATACCAAGGCTGACTTGGCCAGTAAGGTACAACTAGTATACCATGTCCTTTATCGGCAATGATTTTTGAAAAAAAAATTTATATAATGGGGAAAGGTGGAAACGCATAAAAGTAATAATTACGCCAGTTTAAAGTAAATTCATCTATTGCGCATGAATCAGGTTCTTTTTTCCACAAACAAAACTTATTATTTTTTGCGTTTACTCTTGAAGCAACTAAATCGACGTCAAATGGGCCCCATTTATTCAAAATACAAGTATAAGCGAGATCAGATGGTTCCCACTCCGTGTCGATGTTTTTATTTTTCGATGCTTCATCTGTGTTGATATTATCTTTTCTAGCAATATGTAAAACAATTAATTCTATTACCCGAAATGCATTCTAATATGAACGCATCCCTGGCAATCTCTGATCATCTATCGTAGAATACGCTTAGTCTACCAGATGGTCTGACCTCCTCTAACGACGGTATCTGGGCTGCTGTGGTCGATTCCAGCTGTGAGTTTTGTACGAACGAGAGTTTTAAGTTGTCTTCGTGGGAGCTGAGGGCAGAGCAGGTCTGCTTCTGTTGCCCACCTGCGTCGCTCCTTTCGTTTACGGGCCCCTCGAGTTTTCCGTATTTGACGGTGGTTTAGCCGCTGTGTTGTTATTAGTGGCATGCGTCTGGGATAGCTTGATATCTTTGCCAACTTTCTCCATAGATTTTATTCTCTTAATTTTGTCTTCGAGATTATCTCCGAATTAATATTTATCTGTCTCGCACTTAACCAGTAAGTCCTTAACTGGCTTGGGAGTCCCGGGAGTTATATGAGCTCTGCGCGCTCTGGTTTGTAAATAAAATTTTTCTCGTAATGCTGCTCCAGTGCCCCATAATAATTCCAGAAGCTCTGTACGACTCAGATCTTTCTGGTTTTGCCATAACATTGTAAATGCTTTTCCCAAGCATGTGAGGCTTATTCCAGACCGATTTTGTGTATGCGTGAAGTGTTTATCTCTTTTGAGTGCAAAAGTATTTTTTGAGTAATGTCCCTTTATTTTATTTTTTGATGCCGGCTTTTTTCACAATATTCCATCTCGATGCAATATCTGGGTGAATAACTTCTGTTTTGAAGAGGTCTTTGGATGGATCCTCGCCAATAATTTTTAGCGTGGCCTCATCCGTGACCGAATTGAATGGTAATTCCTTACCATTTGCGTCCAGTTTCTCGGCATCCGGAATGCTTGTAATTCCTGAAGATAAAATAGGAGTCTGCTTATCAAGACTTACAGGGCTCTGTATGATCGGTGGAACAGATGTCTGAAGCGTGTCTGGTAGAGTGGGTCCACTGGGGGTTTTCTTCCTTGGAGGTGTTCGTCCGGGACTCATTTTAAAAAGGGCCCTTTTGCAGCTAGCACTCTAGGAATCTCTTGTAGAGATCCTGTCTCGTGAATAACGTCCTGCAAAGAGAGAGAAAAAATTCAATCTTTTTGACTCTCTTTGTTTCACGTCTCACATTTCCAAAGAGCTCGAACCAAATATACGCGGCACACGTCCAACCTTATATATGGGTAAACTATGTTTTGTTACTTACGAGACGACTCTTTCGTCGCAATCGAGTTTTGTCGACTTCGGTCGCTATTCTTCTCTAGCTACGGCGACTCTCAGATTCTTCGAGGCGCCTTCCCATTTCCTTTAGCCTCTTCAACATATCTAGCATGAGACCGTCCTCCTTATGCTTCCATTTTTTCGATTTTCCCATGATTCTACCGATGATATTAATAAAAAAATCACTCGGATGATGAAAGAGGCGGGTGTGATTTGTAGGAAGCATACAATTTCACCACAAACATCAAAAAAGCTCAGCATCAAAAATTCCCCCTACATTACATTTTCATGCCCGAAATGGAAGTCCTTATTCAACTTTTTAGTGTTTCAATTCAGAATTCTGTAATTTTGATTATTTAGATTCGAAATTTCTTGATTTTAAAAGATTTAGAATTAAAATCTTATTTCCAAAACTTTTAAAACTTATGCATTTTTGTTTACAAAATTTTAAAATTCAAACGTTTTTTATTTTAATTCTTAAAAATCAGACATTTAGAACTAAACAATTCTTAAATGCTTCCCTTGTCCAAATTTTTGAATATAAACGATTTTCCTACATTTTTTGACAATTAAAATTGTTTCATTCAAAAACCCATTACAAATATTAATTTCCATTTTTCAAAGATCAAGATTTTCAACATTTTTAATTTGGAAAAGAGTTAGAGGGCAAATGGAGAATCCTTTGATAATAAAATATTTTACTGTACTATATTAAATGTGATTTTTAAGGCAAGTCTACATACCAAAATCTTCAGTTTGAAAAATACCCGAAATTAGACTAAAGGAAAAACTTTCAGCATGCTTGGCTTTTTATTTAATCAATTTCATACAATTTCCCGATTTTTCTCATTTTTGATCCACCTGCATAAAAAAACAATAATGTGATATAGCAAATTTTATTTTGTTATGCACATATAAATTTCAAGGCGTTCAATTTGAACCTGCCCTTAAGAATATCGGAACAAAATCAAAAGATCTGGATGGTTCAATTTAAACCATCTTCAAACATATTTCATCCAAAAGAAGAGATTCCAGAAAAATGGTCTAACAATGAAATTCCTTCCTTAAAAGAAATCACCGAGAAAAACGATTGTGGAGTGAGGTTTACTTAAAAATCATCAACAAATATGAGTTTTCTACACGAAGTTTTTGAACAATACTATATCAAGTGCTACTGATGTTAACTATAAAGTAATACATTTTTGAATGAATAAGAAAATTCTATGCAAATAAATAGTATCATCAAAATAGTATTTTTAAGATATGCGGTCTCGATTCCTTTTTCTTTCACGCCGTAAAGTTTCTCTCACATATTCCTCAAAATCCTTTTAATTCTCAAAACTCGTTTCCGTGGACATGGATTGTCCTCCGGATTTTTTTTATTGAGAATCGAAGAGCACTTAATATTAAAGAAAGTACTTTTAGAATTTTAAATTGATTTATTTTTAAGAATAGAATTATTATGTAAATAGACATATCGGATTGTAAATTTATATTCTCAAAATAGTGAGATACCTATGATCATTTAGGAAACATTATTGACAACTAATGCATTATGTACTTGCAGAAATGTGTGTACAATTCAATGTATTTTTAACTACTGTAGTTAATTACATTGTGCCACATTATACTCGCCATATCATGAACAAATCTTGAATCGTTCTTTATTAACATTAGAGCTCAGATATCTTCATAAACATATCGCCCGTCTCCGAAATCTACCTATTGAATGGAATATTTTTCAATAAAAAAGCTTGATATTGTAAAGGTAATTTACATGTTATTTATGTTCCTATAATGAAATATTTAAATTTAAATTTCAAAATAACATCTGAAATGAAGAACTAATTACTAGATTTTTTGCAAAAAAGAAATTAATTAATTGAAAAAATGAAATATTATAACACTCTAATTAGGATATTCTTCTACCATATTTTCTAATATATCGAATTATAAGTTTAGGAAATTTCATGAAATGAGCTAAGAAAAGTATTTCTGATCCCAATTAATTACAATTGTACGCGAAATTTGCTAAACAGATATTTTTGTCTACTTAAAAAAATATGCCAGAAAGGCAAGTATTTAAGTTGTCCTAATACAATTGTTCAACAAATAAAAAATAACAATGGCTAGAAGACCCCGTATTTGTGTTATGAATGTCTGGGAGCTATTATTTTTTTAAAGTAAAAACTGTGAATAAAAATATCCGTAAACTAAATTACTTTTTACAGTAAAATATTACATGATCTTAACAATTTACAATAATTCATCATTAAGTACTTAGAAACTGAAAAATTTCAATCGCAGTAAATTAAAAAAATTTTACAATTTTACAGTGCACATTTTTTAGAGACTAACATTACATAAAATATTAATAATCACGAACAGAATGCACATTGCTATATATATGAGCGTATGCCGTTATATACGTATATACTTCCAGTTCTGTCACAGGCTCAGCCTGAGTGTCAGGGCGAAGGACGGAGAGAAAGATAGCGTGAGAGCATAGAGGGGGAGGGGGAGAGGGAGAGAAGTGGAAGAAGTGAAGGATAGATAGAGAGGGAGAGGGTTAGAAAGAATCAGTTAGTCGGAAAAGCAAAGGAAAGATAGAGAAGAGGAAGCGTTAGCCTCGAAGCGGATGATCTCTTTGATTAATTAAAGTTACCCGGCGCACGGATGTTTCAGAATTATGATTCTGTCTGAATCGTGAGGCCCCATATCTTTTACCAGGGTTTAAAGTTTTTTGCTTTTGTTGGTGCAGCGTGATCCCTGAGCGAGTTCCTCTCTGAGGTGAAACTCGTCCGCAGTGTTATGTTAGTTGATCACCGTAAATCTGTCACAAACTAAATAGTGTGACTTTTCTCATCCCATAATCTAGGTTAGGTATAATAGTATTATCTGACTTCGTTGATTCAGAACTTGAAAGGGAATTGATACATTCATTCGGGATTAGTTTATTCAATGTCTACTATTGTACGCTGGGTTTTACGGGCCAGTCTACCCCGAATATTGAGTTGGAATCTTCGTCAGATCCGTCAGGTTTTTTGGACTTCACATTGGATTGTTTAATTGAATGGTGTACCAATCCTATGTTCCGTCGCAATGCTGCAATAAAGTTACATTTTCCAAAATATATCTATATAATTACAAGTTTGTCTCAAGGACAACCAAGGGATTTTGCCAGGATCAGGTGCTCGTCTGAAAAACTGCACCCACTCCCAGCGAAATCGCGGTAAAACCTTACGTCTCAAACCGTGAGATAGGTGGTTATAGTCTGTGATGGATTTAATACGATGACCCGGAAAAACTTTCGTGCACCATGAGGACACGGAGCCACTCAAGGACGACCACCTTTTGCATTTTTCCCACAAGTGTCTTAGCATATTGTTGACATGCGGGGATGCTTTTCAGGCTATTAACTAATAAAAGCATTTATAAGAGCGCTGATGGTAATCACGATTAGTTTAACGGAATATTCCGGGTATAACCGTTACACACCTCTCTTTCTTTTGTTTCTTCTTGGATATGATGTTTTTGTTAGCTCGTGCCGAAAACTCGATAACAAACATGTTTCGTTTCTAGAAGTCAAGGAGAATTATGTCAGGCCTCGAGTGCGAATGAGTTGGACAAGTAAATAGGATGTGCTCTAGGTGTTCGTGACATGCTCTGCAGCTATCATTGGGAATGTCTTGGCTTAAACTTTGGCGACGGAACTAAACTGCAAATAACACCGTCTTGAAATGCCAAAATGTAACCCTCCATCACCGACTTCAATCGGTGTGATACATGTTTGTGCAAGATGCCATGCATCGTCTTGTCGAGGAGTTATGCACGGAAGTTTTTCTCCTGTGCTCTCTTCATCAGGGCCTTGAGAAGTGAGTGCTCAAGATGTATAAGATTTGATGGATCACTCTTGATATTGAAGTCAAGGCCGAGAGTTTCAAGAGCCTCCTCCACTTCTTTGTACAGAAGCGTACCTTTGTCCACTTATTCGTGCTTTCTAACCATTTTAAGAAGAGGGTCTCATCTACTTGCAGCTAAATGTGCTGTACTCATAATAATCCTGTCGTGAAGACATTATCGGCCACTATCCGGATGGCGAGCATGTTCTTTGCAGATGCTTTCTTCCTCGCTCACAAATCGGAAGACCAAGTCTGTCGGGTGAGACGTCTGTATCTGCTTTAAAGAGTATCATTATACATCCTACGTCCTGAATCTCGCTAGGTGTCGTATAGCGCTTCTGCCGACGAACTCAGTGTCTTCGGGAATGCCATTAGCTTTCCTTGCTCCAAATAAATCTTGGCGCATTTTTCTAATCCAATCTCCATTCAAATCTTCTAAGAGTATTCCTCATAATGCTTTCGATTTTCAGATTTGCTGCAAAAGTACCCTTTGGAATGGTGAAGTGCGAGAGATAGTGTTAATAATGTGAGGCAAAATAGGACTGGCTCATGGTATCGCCCTGAAAGATATCTCTCTGAAAGGCGACGTTGTTAGTTGTCACAAGATGTTTTTGAGATGAAATATTAAATCTGGACCTCCAAAGCGACATCAATCTCTCTATACATCTCACGATTTACGGACGAACATTTAAGCTTTCCAAAAGACGGATAACATGAAGAGGTCGAGCTGGTATAGAATACTGCATATTGGCAGACACATCTATCGATGAGCAGGTTCTCCCGACATCGTGCTACACCTTTCTTTGAGTCGTGTTGTGTGTACATTTCTTGCTTCACAGGTTCGATTGTCCGAACAATCCTATCATTTATGATAACTATGAAGACCATATGCAGTGTGTTCAAACACATTTCTTCGAATCAGCCAAGTTGCCCATCTTTGGCAAAAATACTGTGCATTTCGGAATAGGGTCTTTCGACTTTAGTAATGGAGTGAAAGTGCGGGCCAGATGCTGGTGGGTTGAAAGAACCTTGTTCAACTAGAAGGTCTTGATACCTACTGGTCACGGAGGGGAATATTTTTTCATGCCTCCTAATATACTTTTCTTAACCCCTCAGCAGTGGTTTTAGGCGGATGTTCGACGGTAACTGGAGGGTCTCTGACGAGTCCAGATGTGTCAGAGAAAAACCGGTGGTTTCCTCTGACCCACTTTTCTCTCCACTCTAGACTCCTCCTAGCGTTAGATAGTACCCGTATTCTGTCAATCATATGCTGCGTGATGGTTGGAAGCTTCGGCTTGTTCAGTTGTTTTAACGGATCCTTAGTTTTCGTGCGAACTGTTGAAGCTTGGCGGTGAAATTCCTGCCAGATGTTATTGTGTTAATCACACACTGAATGCTGGATGCATACTTTCTTCCCCAGCCTATCTTTGTAGTGAGTTGACGTATTCGTCTTTTGGTCTTATCATCAGCTGTCGGTTTTGTTTAACGTTTTGTATCTGACATGGCTCTGGCTGCATTTTACGCACCAAAATTTAGAGTCTAAAGGTCGAACTGTTCGAAAAATCTCCACGAAGCTGGTCATCCAGTTCAGCTAGATCTTTTGGCTTGGGAAAAACCTGAATGTTGACGTTTCTTCGGGTCCTAAATCATGGTTCTTCTTCTATTGGATGTATGCTCGCGGTTGGTCTCAGTCTCGCCTCTCTTTTTCTGTTGACGGCTTGTTCTGGCTGAAGTTGAGTAGACGCTCCGCTTATATAACCTCTTTCCCGGAGTTCCTGAACACGGTTTCGCAAAAGCTGCTGAAAAAAGTGCGAGAGCTCTGAATGTTTCTTGCACCACATAGCATGCAGTCGCGCCATGTAACCTTTTCGTTCAGGGTCCATACTTGTATTACAGCACTCCAGCTGGTCGTCCCATAGTTGATGCATCCACTCAGAAGTATTGAGATTTTGCCGGTCCATCACATTGACTCCGTCTTGTAGGGTACTCTGCATTCTTGTCTGACCCACTGTCGATACCCTGCGCGTTCGATTGTTTTAAACTGCACTTACTACAACAACAATATTTGATGTCGTTATCGTTCTTCCCGAGAGCAGCTAGGGAAAGGGTTTGTCCGTCCTTGTAGAGCTCTGATTGCAAGGATAAGGCTGCTTACTCTGCTAGGTCGCCGGCTATTCTAAAGTCACCGTTTGCAACATCTCGCCCAGGTGTGATTCAGCTTTCGGCACGGTTGTTACGCTTCCGCTTAGGGGTTATCCTTTCGGGACCATCCCTAGAAATTTTTTCGTTACAATTTCCGTGATTAAATTAAATTACATCTACTTAAAATTAGATTTTAAATCTTCAAGATTCACTTATTTTTATTTCCTGTAGTATATAATAGATTAACAGCCTCTGTGTTACAGGAATATTTTTTTATTTTAGGATTAATCAACCTTCTTTGGAAGCTCCGATGATCTGGAAGTAGAATTTTATTAAAATTAGGAACTTTCATTGCTCTTAGAAAGATTAATAATAATTCTACTTACTTGATACCTAATTCCGATGACTTTTTACCCATGAGAAGTAAATTTCCGAGATTTTTGAAAGGTTCCTCTATTATCACAGCGAAAAATAATGATAAAATGAAAGAAAAGATGCAGTCTGAAACTGAATATTGAACCTGCAAGAAAAAAATTAAGATTTGAAAACCGTATGATTTTTATTAATATTTTATTTTGATATTTATTTACCAAACTGTAGTATGAACTTGAACTTGCTGCTCTCGCAGTACCAATGTCATATGATTGAATTACGAAATGTAGAAGAAAAATTCCGTAGGTGAGTTTCGAAATAGGTTGAGCCCATCCAGGAGTCATCATGTTGTAAAAAAAATCTAGAAAAATTACATTAGAAGTTATTAATAGAGAACGCATAACAAACAAATACAAAAAAAAACGAAAATTCACATATTCTAGATTAAATCATTCGAAACTGAGCTGTGATTCGTATTCATAACTACAGAGAAGTCTCTTCTATTTCCCCGGCGAAACAAAAGAATTTGTTTAACTCCACGCTTGCGGGGCCCCGACTAATACGGCGATCTTGAAGTTATTTTTGTCAAATGACTTTCATTGGCTGCCCTAGTCTTGTATGTATGAGGGCGCTGCAAGCAACTTTTTTAAACTGCGCGTGTGCCGAGAAATCGAGAAATAAATACCATCAATAATTATACAGATTAATACACCCGAATATCATTGTAATAACTTGCGTTTAGTAATTCCTAGAACTGCTGGCCCACGCAGTTTCTTGGATCAAGAATTAAGAGCCGGTTGTAATGCTTGAGTCCGAAAGGTATAGTGCGCGAGTACATGCAGAGATTCAAACTAAGAATGATAGGCTTAGCGGCAATATCAGCCGTCAGGAAGTTTAGTACATGGTTCTGCAACTGCACACGACTTTTTGGAGAACATCTTCTGAACGTAAAGGTATGTTATAAAGGTCTTGATAGTAATCTTTTGAAGTGTAGATTGCATTCACGCAATTAGCTTTCTTCAACCTTTTATCGGTTAAAGACATCTCAGTTTCACGAAATACAAGCAATTGTTTGAAATTTGAGGTTCAGGTGCCACTAGCTTGCAATTTAGAATATTTGAGGCTCCTGATTTTATAACCGTTTATAGAATTGGTCGTCTAAGAATGGAGAGGCCTCTGACCGTTTGTGTTTAAGAGGACCATTTCGGTGGCATCACCACCCTCAAAATTAAGCTTTTTTTTTAACCAAATATTTAGCACAGAATTTGCTCGAATTTGTTCAACCAAATTAGAATTTGCGCAGCACCAGAATTACTTGATACTTGATTATCCAGCATCAACTTTATATGGGTTGATTCTTTTTGATATAATTGGTTTACATTTGTACAACAAACTTCAATCCTCAAAAACTAACCCCTACGTGGCAAACAATATTGCGGGCCAGCGAAATATTTTGCAAGTCCTGACATTGTCCAAAATCAACTATATATGGGCGCAATATTTCCGTTGTAATTTCTTCAAATTTTTGCAACCAAAATTCCATCCCTAAAAAATAACCCCTATGTAAAAACACCATATCGGGGCCAGAAAAATATTTCAACAGTCCCCACATTGTCTAAAATAAACTTTATATGGGCGCACTATTTTCATGCTAATTTGTTCAAATGTTTGCAAGAAAATTCAATCCTAAAGAACTACCCCCTATGCGGAAAACGCCCTAGAGGGGGCAGCGGAATGTTTCGTCGGCCCCGACATTGACCAAAATCAACTTTATATGGGCGCACCATTTTCGTCTTAATTTGTTCAAATTTGTGCAATAAACTTTAATCCTCAAAAACTATCCCCTATGCCGCAAACACTATGGCAGGGTCAGTGCAATATTTCGCAAGTCCCGACATTGTCCAAAATTGTACAAACAACGGTTCGCTGGCCCCGATATTAACCCAAACCAACTTTATATAGAGGTTTTATTTTCTTGTTAATTTCTTCAAATTTGTGCAATAATTTTTAACCCCTAAAAACTAACCCCTATGCGGCAAGCATCATAGCGAGGCCAGGGAAATATTTCGATAGCCTTGATACTGTCAAAAATGAACTTTATATGGGGCCATTATTTTCGTCTTAATTTGTTCAGATTTGTGCAATAAATTTTAACCTCTAAAAACTACTACCTACACAAAAAACACCATTTTGATTACCCAGATATGTCGTTCTCCTCACAGTGGGTAGTTTGAAGGGCTTGAAGTGGGTTGCAAAAATTCGAAAAAATTAAGACGAAAATAATGCGCCCATGTAAAATTTATTTTGGATAATGTCGGCCCCAGAGAAAATTTTATCTGACCCCACCATGGTGTTTTCCGCATTAGGAGTAGTTTTTAGTGGTTGGATTTTACTTGAAAAATTGTCACAAATTAAAACGAAAATAATACGCCCGAATAAAGTTTTTTTTATAACGTCGAGGCCCATAAACGTTTCTCTGGTCCACGATGGTGTTTTCCGCATAAAGGGGTAGTTTTTAGTGGTGGAATTCTGAATGCACAAATTTGAGCAAATTAAAACGGACATAATGTGCTCATACGATGTTTACTTTGGATAATGTCGGGGCCAGCGAAACGTTTAGCTGGCCCCGCCGTGGTATTTTCCGCATACAGGGCTAGTTCCTAGTGGTGTATTTTTTTCAAAAATATGGACAAATTCAAAACAAAATATTGTGCTTATATAAAGTTTTTTTTGAGAAATGTCGGGACCAGCGAAACATTTCTCTGGCCCCTAAATGGCATTTGCCGCATATGAGGTAGTTTTTATGGACTGAATTTTGTTGCAAGTATTTCAAAAATTTCAAAAAATTAAAACGAAAATACTGTGCCCATATAAAGCTGATATTCGAAAATGTCGGGGCCAGCGAAACTTGTCGCACTAAATTCTGCACTAAATATTTGGCCCAAGAAAGGTTAAATTTACGTGGATGGTGGGATCTGGAAAATGGTCCTGTGTTTGAGCGACGTACAGGGGCCTCCACACTCCAAGCGAAACATTCTATAAGTGGTTATAGATTCCGGAGCCTCATTTTATTTTATTTCGTAAAACTGAAAGGTCGTCAATCGACAAAAGCCTGGGGCATGAATGAGAAAATAAATTTTACATTTCAGAATTAATATCCGTACATTTCTAACTTACTTTTTCGAAAAACTCGTATGACATATCACCATGACGGCATGCTAAAATACCTAATTGAAACCAACGAGGGATTCCCGCTCTTAAGGCCTCTTTTTAAATTGGACAACCACTGACGCTGAAAAGAGCGTACAGGGACCGTGTTAGGTTGTGCTGAAACTGCCCAAATGGAAATAACCGTGTACGGAGAAGCCAAATTGGAGGAGACGGGAAATAGGTAAGACTTCACTGTATTATAAATTTAATTGTTTATATATTTTAATTTTACCTAGACCATCGCCAATTGTTACGAGGAGCGCAACAAAACAAACACTAAAAGCGTAAATTGGCCTGTGCAGACTGGCATACAGAGCTTTTTTGAAAAGAGTTGGTTTCTCGTTTGGATCCAAAAACTGGATCCCAAGATGCATGCAGAAAAAATTTAATGCTCCTACTTGTAGAACAAGTAAAATTCGAGACACAATCTAAAAAAATTCTTATTATAAAAAATCTACGTTCTCCCTTCCTGCATCGAAATTTTAACCCAACATTAAACGTGCTGATTCTAGATAACCTCTGTTGATCCTATTTCAGCCTGCACATTCTGCTTTGATTCTCTGACAGCCTAATCATTCCAAATTAAGAATTACTGCTTTTTATTTTGCGGCTCATTTTATTTCAAAAAAATTAATATTATAAAAACAAATTTTTTTTTGCAAGATGCACGTAAGAATGTCGCACTCATTAACATCACTGTTAGCAATAGGTCAGCCATTTTCACAACAATCGATTTAAAAATTATATAATGACACGAAATAAGTTGTTGGCCTTCATTTGGTGGCTGAACCAAAAACCCAATTAAGTGTTAACTCAACTGCAACCCTGGTTTTTGAAACGCATTAGATAATGAAATAGGACATGGGCTCAATGTAGGCTCTAACAAGAATCTACTTTAAGCCTGCAATAGCGCAATAAGATAGGACATAGAGGTTCTCTTTACAACTTAATTTAATCTTAAGAGTGCAGAAAATGGAAATATGCCCCACTTGTGGGAGGGGAGGCAAAGTGGGATGTTAACCGTATAGAAATATGTCCTTATTATATCCTTTTTAACCCTCGCACTGTAAGCAGGGGTCGATTTGACCCACACGAAATTGACTTACGTCGGTTACTCCGACGTTTATATGCAATTATTTGTTGGAAAATAATTTTTAACCTGTAACTTTTCGACTGATTCATAAAGTAGAAGGTTTAATGATAGGGTTTAAATTTTTCTATGTTTTTTCTAACACTTTAACAAATAAAAAAACCCCTGGGGTCTTATTGACCTCCGTTTACAGTGCGAAGGTGTCCAAAAAACGTTTACAGTGCGAGTGTTAAATCAAGGGAACTGAGGAATTCAGAGTAGCGTTAAAATTTCGACTCATGATTGTATTTGAGACTTTTACTCGGGTTTACCTTGGGGAGGCGCCAATTCATGAATTTATTATCATAAATAAAAGCTCCCATAATTATTCCAACAACATATGCTGGCAAACGCATATGAGTTTTGATATAGTAATTTGTAAAATAGGAATAGTCCTCTATTCTTCTGAGACTGTAAGGAAGAATTGGAGTGGTGAATTAATTTATTGATTGATTTACCAAAATATTAAAAATACTTACGGTCCTAAAGCCTTAAGAATTGGATCTATGTCATATTTGTAAGTCACGTAAAATGGTATTAAGGTACAAAGAATGAAAAAGATTGCAAGAAATGCATAGCCCAATTTACGAGGCAATTTCCAAAATATGCCTACTAGACATAATCCGACTATAAAGCACTGAAAATCCACAGAAAGGTACCAAGATGTAGTTAGACACTGTAAAAAATGTGCAAAATAGTCAATATTGTTTAATTAGAAATATTGGGACATAATTGATCAGAGTCTTACCATATTATTTCCATTGGTGTAATTGCTAATAAAAAGAAGACTTGCCCACCAGTAATTTGAACAACAGTCTTTATCGAATCCAAATCTATTTTCCCAAAAAGGTCCAGAACCAATGTGATAAAGTAAGACCGCGTAAGAAAAAACGACGAATGCGTAGAGTGGTGCCAATCTGGATCCAAAATGATTAATATTAAAAATCTTCTTTTAGGGAATATTTCAGAATTTTAGGTATTCAGGACTAAACAATGCCAAATTGAGTGCAGGTTAAAACTTAAAATTTTTGTTTTAAATTGTACTTTTTTATGGAATTTTTTATTTTTTTCGCAAACAACAATAAACGCGCAAAAATGTTGAGATAAACGTTTGCTTAAATAGAAGAAATCTGTGGAAAATACCTGCTAAATTTTGCTGATATCTTGCATTGCTTATGAGAAAAATTAAAAAATTAAATTTTTAGAGGGAAAAATCTCCCAGCCTCAAAAAGGGTCCCGAGTTGCCAATGGAGAGTCTTTCACGGAAAAAACAGTATTGCCACTTGAACTATATACTCAACAATACGTTCAACGGAATGTGCGACACACTTGCATGCGTAATCTGCCATCGCACCATTATAATTTTGTCATTCAACTATAAAAGTATAATAGTTGTTAGAACTATACCGGTATATAGCGTCTCGACACATAAGATATAGCTGAGGCACCATTACTAATTTAGGGTAGTACCGTACCGATACACTGCTTCGCACACACGTGCTACTTCTAACCTTAAAGTGGAAAAGAAGCGTCATTTGATCGAGAAGTTTTTTTTTGCTTAAGGCTTCTTTGTATCTTTCACGTGTACCGTTAATGGGTTTCGTTGTATTTATTCGTTAAAATTCACAGTTAAGACAGACGAGGGGGCGAAGAAAAATTTGAATTATTGGGGGCTGTGTATTGCAGACCTGCTTGTGCATTAATTTGTTTATTATTAATTTTAGCAAACAAATTAACGCACGGGAATTTCTGCAATCTAGAGCCTCAATGATTTCTTATAATTTGTTTGACAACCTCATCAGGGAAGGTAATTATTTACAATATTTACAATGTTTACAATATTTACAATGTTTACAATATTTACAATTTTTAAAATACTTAAAATATTTGTGTAAAATTTGTTCCCCTCTCCCCTAGTTTTTGTCAAGTGTTACGTTTTGAGAACTTCTGGACCCGAAAAATAGGTTTTCGCGAATGTGTCTGCCTAAATGTGTGTGTGTGTAAATTCTTAGTCTGCCAGCACGATAACTTTTGAAAGAATTGACAGATTTGGTTGCCTATTCGTATAATACTCAAAAAGACAAACGCAATTTATCATCGTCATAACAGACATAGTATTTGGTCCTTCGTGAATCAATATGACATTTGGGAATACTAGAATAGCTGCTGCGCCTATACTGGTATAGTTGCGAGGACCATGCGGCTGTGCTGGACCAAAAATTATACATTCTAATCGTACCAAGTATGTACCAAGGATTTCTCGTGAATATGGTTACAATAATTAATAAGTAGTCGCGAGAATTTAACCACGGATGATCCCAAAGGAATAACCACTAAGCGGAGGCGTAACAACCGTGCCGAAAGCTGAATGGTGTCTGTCTCTAACTGAGGTGTCTCCAAATATTAATCTGGGATACCGGGCGACCTCTTACAGCATTCAGCATTATCCTTGCATGCGGGGCTCCACAAGGACGAACGATCTTGTTCCCTGGCTGCACGTAGGAGCAACAGTGACATCATTAAACGACCAAAAAGTTGAAGATGCGGTTAAAAACGACCGAACGCGCAGCGTCGGCAAAAAGTACCGATTACCTTAGAGTTTGGAGACCTACAAGTGATTTAAATAAAAAGATGATGACGAACCGACGAAACGCCGCTTTAGCACGTTTCGATTTAGTATTTGCGAAATCAAGCCGAATACCTCGGGAAAAATTGATATATTCGCGGAGCGCGTCCCCAACTACTGTATGAACAAGCCGCATACAAAGAGGAGGATGTGACATCAAGACCAACTGCAAAAAGCAGGCACCCTCTGAGAGATAATCACGATTTGGGGGCGAGGTGGAACAAATAACGTCTAGGTTCCACCTAAGCCGCAAAGTCTGGCTGAAATGGATACCTCCCTTCGCGAGGGTATCCCGGAGGAGTCCGACCTCTGGATTATCAATTGTTTAGTTTATGGTCCTTCGAGAGCTCTGGTTGATTCACATCGAAGGCTAAAACCGACGATAGATTAAAAAACCTAAAAACGTTATCATCAATTAAAGAAAAATATTGTATGGGCAAGAGAGAATGCGTCCCGTGTTCAGTGTGTTTTTGACTACATAACATCTGGTAGATGGTTCACGGAAAGGATTTGAAAGTTCGTCCAAGAACTAAGGATCTGTAATCACAAATGGAATAAGTCAAATCTGCTCACATTCAATCAACATATTTTTTGATAAAATACGGGTGTTATCTCACGAAAGAAGGAGAATACAGAAGAGGGAAATATGGATCTGGAATAATCAGCAGTTTCTAGCATGTCAGGATGGTGTCATTTTCACCTTCGTATACCTTGACCCCATTTTATGTCAAAAAGTTACCAGCGATAGGTGTAGTGTCATGCGCACGCTAAATACCTACAACACATACTATGCTGGTGTCCCACTCATGCGGAAACGATGTATCTCTACAGACATATTGTGGCTCTAAAAGTGCTGTATTCCCATCTTTGTCGCTTTTACGGCGTTGGCCGCGACACTGCCCTGCCGAACACTCTCAGGGAAATAGAGTCTATTGCCCAAAACCTGAAGTTCAAAATTCCCTGGAACTCCGACTGACGACAACGTCACTGCCAAGGAGAAGGAAAAGGAGGAGAGATATCAAGGCGTTAAAAGGGGCAGTAACGACTGTACCCAAAATATTCGCTTTAAGTAACTGTCCTTCTGATCGTTGCTCTCGTAGGTCCAAAAATGTCACTAGTTCGTAACCATAAAATCATTTTATTTTATATATCATTTACCGCGGTTCTACTGGGAGTCGGTGTCATTTTCGGATAACAGTTGCTCCCAGCAGGACCATGCGGTCCAAATATAAAGGATAAAATAAGTGGGATTCTCCACTAAATATTTATTTTTATGTTCACGAAATTTAAAGAAAAAAATATAAAAGATTTTCTGGAAAACCCCACCTTTTTATTTTGCCCCTTTTAATAGATAATCTTCAAAATGACAGAATCTTTATTTAAACTTTTGAAAATTTTAAATATGTAAAGAAATTTTCAATCTCAAATAGTAGCTGGATCCACAATTAATAGACAATTAAAAATTTTATTTTATTTTTAACTGTAAAATTGAACCCAATAAGTGGCCTCTACCTACCTCACAAAACGATTTATAATCAGAAGGACCACATTTAATTTCTTCGATTTTTCCAAAAATTCTAGTAAGTGGTAAGACATTATCATTCCTCCTATGCCAAGAAATCCATCGACAATAACGGGGCCATTAAAAATAAAACTAAAATGAGGTGCATTCGTCATCTAAACAAAAATTTAAGTTTGTATTAATTATTTAAAACAATTTGCCCAGATTTGACCAAAAATTGGATGTAGAAAGAAAGTGAAACTTTTCATACTTAGAATAATAAATTTAAACCAGAAACAAAATTTTAATTTTTTTATTCGATTTTTTTGTTGTAAATATGGTAAAGAAGCTTGACTCTTATATTCGGAAGTGTTCCTGGAGGGCCAAAAAACTGTAGCGCACCCACAGGTGCTATAGAATAATACTTTGCATTGAATTAAGGTAAATTTGTTGTGCTATCTGGGTGAATAATTAGCATTTGATTAAAATTCAAATATCGAAAAATCAAGCTCACCCATTCGAAATATCGTCCATTTACATTTGCAGTATGTAGTGGTTGAATGGTTCTATGACCAAAGACCACAAAATATGTACCAATAATTCGAAGCAAGTGTATACAATCTAATCCACGATGTCGATAATTCACCCTAAAAATATTATTTAAACTTCTGCGTGCAGAAAAGCAAAATAATAATTCCTTTTGTAGGGATAGTTTCTCTTCTTTCATAAATTCAGCGTCGTATGCAGTGCTGACTATTACAATAGCGATTATTGAAATAAAGCCAATACTGTAAATGAACAATAAATTTTCAGCATTTAGTGGTAAAATAGTCAAATTTCAGGGTGTATATCAGACCGAGACCGAATCTTATTGTTTCATGTTTGATACCATTAATGTTAATTCATCTTCGATTATATGTATGTATATAAGCATACTATCTATGGAGTACCGATATTCCTTTTTTTAATGTTAATTATATAAGTAAACATTTTTTCTCTCAAATATAGTTTGAAAGCTATCAAAATTCTATATAAAATGAACCAGGATGAAGGCATGTTGACAATTTTTAAAAAAGATATTGTGAAAATATTGCAAATTTCATTGTTTTCTGAAAGTTAAAATTAAATCTAATCTCAAAAAAGTATTACAACGTTCAAACAAAAGAAATTAAATGAATATATCGTTTATATTTTAAGAAAACATTGACATATGCACTATTTTTGCAATATTTTTGTAAAAACAGTTTCGAATTTTGAATTACCAGTAAGCAATGGCATAATTAGAAATTTGTTTAGCTTCGTGGGCAGCTTGACAGAGATCCTTTTGAACTGATGCTTGCACTTCAACACTGTATTGTTTGCTAAAATTTTCTAAGGGTTCCCTCAAAGCTGTTACAATATCTTCGGGGTTGCATGCTGCTGGGACACATAAAGCCATTTGCAAAAGGTACCGCTGGTACCTTCGGAAATCGCCCTTTTCCTGAATAAATTGAATTAATGCATACGGATCATTATGTTTCAAAAAATTGTTCACTTTTTTATAATTTTAGATTGCGCAATTAGAAAGTAAAAGCCTTAATGCTTCAACAATTTTCAATTTATAAATACCAAAAGAAAACAAGTTTAAATTAAAGACATTCAAACTTTTGCAGTTTTAAATTGATACTCACAAAGTCGATTTAAAAATTGTCGAAAAAGTGATGATGCACGGAAAAAGTGCTATTCAAAGTAAGAGAGCTTTAATTCCAAAATAGGCTTAATTTAATGCATAAAAAATTAATCTGTTGTTAACCTGTGCCTTTCTTCTGTGTATAATAAAGACAAATAGAATCAAATATAATATGACTATGTATATCATAAAATCTTTATATGGACAATGTGAAGAAGAAAAATTATTTTTAATGTGAATAAATCAAAGATTTTACCCTAATTGATTCCCAAGCGGAACCTTGAGAGTCGAACCAAATATCAAGTTTTCCAGGGACATTTTTAGGTTCATTTTTTTCTTGATATTTAATATCCACCAAACAATATCTGCTTCGAATTTCTTCAAATTCTCCATCACCTTCATAATTTGGTATTTTGTTCTGAATTCGAAAACACTGGTCGAAGTTTCCCAAATGTCGAAGATGCCCATCGAATATTCCGTAAGGATATTTTGCCGATGAATCAAACACTTATTTAGAATAGAAAATACAATGTTAAAATGGTGAATTCTGATTTAAAAAAATGATAAATATGACAAATAAATAAGATTTCTGGTAAAACATACTTTCAGTCGCCCATAAAGTCCCATTTTTCAAATGATTTAGATACAGATTTAACTGTTTTTTGCATGGACCTTCCGGAATAGAATTAGAAGTAGCAACCACTACAGGCAAAAGTGGTATGTTCAAAAACCAAAAAGAATTTTCAAGATTCTCGTTTTCTTCACTATTTTCACTTGCCTTAACATTAGTTTTTGTACTAACATTATTAAATAAATCAGTATGATATTTCTTTTCCTCCAATAAAAGATTCTTTTCCGAAAAATGTATGTCTTCTCCTTTGACTATTGAAAGCACTCGTATAGTTATTAGAAATCCCAAAACATAAATCTCAAACCATCTAGAAATCATTTCGTCTCCTAAAATCTGTAATTTATTTTGGATTGTAATGTTTTCAAATTGAAAAGCTTTTGTTGAATTGATTTTCACTCTTGCACTTCACACTCAATACTAACCATTCAGTATACAAATCTGAATACTTACAAAAACAAAATAACGTAAAAAGTATAATTAATTCGATTATTAGTTAAAAAAAGTTCCATTTAATAAAAAATATATGAATATGTACTATCTTCTGATAGTGGTTGATCTATAAAAAGCATTATTACTCTTGTATAATTGCCTTCAATCATAAACTATGCAAATAATCGAGAAAAGTTTATGAAACCTCTAGAATGTAAATGCTCGATTTTTTAAACTTAATGTATTTTAATTTATTAGGATAAATGATTGAATTCTTTACACAATTTTTATATTTATCTAGATAACTTTTTCATTCGGTTATTTGTTGATTAATTTGCATGTACGCTTAAT
>JAAAKG020170286.1:13555-27578 GCA_010014905.2 Druon quercuslanigerum | reverse complement strand
TAATCTGTTTAATTTGAGAATTTAAGTATTTTGTTATAAATTTCTTTATTCTATTTAAAATTTCATCCTTTTTTATTGAAAGTTCATCTGTTTGGTTAAAAATTTAACTGTTTTGTTGAAAGATGGATTTTTATTTTGAAAATTAAATTTTTCCACTGAAAATTTAACCATTCCATTTTTGATTGAAAATTAATTTGTTTTATTTCATAATTTGAAATTTTTTATTGAAAAATTCAAATTGAAAAAAAATTCTATTTTTGGTTGAAAAATAATCTGTTTAATTTGAGAATTTAAGTATTTTGTTATAAATTTCTTTATTCTATTTAAAATTTCATCCTTTTTTATTTGAAAGTTCATCTGTTTGGTTAAAAATTTAACTGTTTTGTCGAAAGATGGATTTTTATTTTGAAAATTAAATTTTTCCACTGAAAATTGAACCATTCCATTTTGTTTTAAGTTAATCTGTTTGAATTTGAAAGAGAGTTATTGAAACAGAGTTACGGTTAGACTGGTTATTAGTTAGATAGAATATTTTTAGGGGCCTAACACCAGTGTTGGATGTTAGATTACGACAGAGGTCTCTGTCTATTAGATTGTCGATAAGTAGAAAAACTACTATATCGCACTTATCGACAGAAATTTTTGTTTTCTTCATTGCCAATCCTTTTATTTGGGAATTTCATGGTAATTTTCGCAATATCCACCACTATTTCATAAATTTTATTTTTTAAACAAATTTAATAAACAAATGCCTTATTTGGGCATTTTTGACGGACTCATTTTTTTTAAAGTCAGTCCTTTTAATTTCAGAAAATATGCCCAAATAATGTATTTGTTTATTGAATTGTTTAAAAAAAAATAAAATTTACCAAATAGTGGTGAATGTTGCTAAAATTATCATGAAATTCCCAATTAAAAGGACTGGCATTGAAGAAAACAAATTTTTCCGCCTATAAGTGATCGAATAATGCATTTGTTTATTAAATGTATTAAATTTATAAATTTATTAAAATCATAAAAGTCATCAACAAATTACGAATTTGATGAAATTATCAAGAGGTTCCTAGTTTTTAAAAACTGGCATCGAAAAAACGATTTTTTCTGACGACAAATGCCCAAATAATGCATTTGTTTATTAAATTTGTTTATGAAAAGTAATAAAATTTATGAACTATTTATGTATGTTGCTGAAATTAACATGAAGTTCTCAATTAAAAGGACTGTCATCGAAAAAAAAAAACGAATTTTTCGTCAACAGATGCCCGAATAATGCATTTGTTTATTAAATTTGTTTGATAAAATTATAAAATTATTCAAAAAATTATAAAATTTCTGAAATTGTCACGAGGTTCATAATTTAAAAAAATTGACATCGAAAAAAACGAAATTTTCTGACAAGAAATGCCTGACTAATGCATTTGTTTATGAAATTTGTTTATAATTTTAACAAGAATAGTCTTAAGAGAAAACTTGTTCATTAAAATATTGTTTCCATTCAAATTTCTTGCAATATAACTTTAAAAATCCTTAAATTATTGAAAATGATAGAAAACACATTTTCAACAAATAATTTGTTTATAAAATTTTTTTTTGTTTATTGTACCATGCTGGAATATCTTTATATAATGTAAATCTATAAAACGTCGACGATTACAACAATTTTCCTATTATTGACGAGCACCGGGAACGTCAAATAAAAACAATTGTCATTTGTTTCGTCATATTTATTTACTTATAAAAAAATCCCCGTCTGCAATTTTGACCAAAAGGTTTAATTGTCTTCGAAGATAGATGTTTTGGATAAAAAAAAAAAAAAAATTATTTAAACAGTTTTTGAATTTACAAGCCAAACAGACGATTTTTTTTACAAAATACTTGAATTTTCAACAAAAAAGTTAATTTTCAATCAAATAGTTGATTTTTTAACAAAAAATACAAATTTTCCAAAAAAGACGAATTTTCATACAAATATTAGATCTTGTATCTAGGAAATGCAATTTTGACGAGTGCATGGTGGCCGTTTTATTCAAAAGAAAATTTCCGGTCATTTCCTAGTTTATAAACATTTTTCACGGTTAAAAAAGTTTAAAAATTTGAACTCAAAAGCTTAAAAATTTTCTATTTTACATTGACGTTTAAAAGTTTTTTAATTGAATAATTTTGTATTCAACACTTTTTAAATGAACAATATTAAATGAAATGCAGATAAACTACAAAGTTTAGATATTAAAATTAAAATATCAAGTTTTTTTAAAACATCAATTATTAAATCAGATGTTAAATTATATTCATTTAAAATACTTTAAACATCCTCGAAAAGCTTCAAAATGTTACTTCACAATCTTGATAAATCTAGAAGTTGTTTAAAATTTTTTTCATTTGAAGATCATTTTTGGAATGTTTTTGGAATTTCGAAATATCTTTTCAGATGAATTGAATTTTTCTACAATTTTTAGAAAACCCTGTAAACTAAAAAAATTTTCTTAAAATCATCGAAATTCGTTTTTTGAAAATTTTTAAAATCTTTTCAAATACTCGCTTAAAATAATTTTCAAACATGAAAAATCTTTTTCTATTTTTCTAGGTACGAATACCCGAATCTTTTCAAAACTTTTAAATGCCTCTTGAAATTACTCAAATTTTTTCTTCAAATAATATATTTTCAGTTTTTATTTATAAATAAAAATTTGAAAACTTCACTTACAAATTAAACACTTTTTAAAAATAACAATCAAAATTGTTGAAATTTTAACGATTCAAGGCTTTCTATGTCAAATAATTCAGTTTCAAATTATGTAATTTTAAATATTTGTTTTTAACTTATTCGTCTTAAATAATCAGTCAAATATTGCTAAATATTAAATAATAATTCTTTTCTTAACTAATTTTTTTTAAATTGAATGGGTTATAAATTGAATATTTCTGACTGAAACTATATTTTAAATTTAATGAAAGCCTTTCATATCAACTTTATTTTATGAAATTATTTTTAAGTTCAAAATGGTTTATAAAATTTTGATCGGACGTTTACATTTTTTTAATGACTAAGACTTTCGAATTGAAATAGTTCAACTTTTGACATTAAAACCTGAAAGTTCTTAAATTTTGAACGGATTTAACATAGTATTGCCAAATCAATTATTGCGCATTTTTTATAAGTACAGATTCATTTTTAAAATAGTTTATATTTACGTTGATAAAATAAAAATGTTTTGTATCAAAAATGTTAAACTTCAAATGCTTTTAATTTTTATTGT
Organism: Druon quercuslanigerum; assembly: GCA_010014905.2. Classification (NCBI taxonomy): domain Eukaryota; kingdom Metazoa; phylum Arthropoda; class Insecta; order Hymenoptera; family Cynipidae; genus Druon; species Druon quercuslanigerum. Next base: position 24,321 of record JAAAKG020170286.1, on the reverse strand, counting down.
TTAATTCTTCCTGGCTGCATTATAAATTCTTGAAATTAAAAAGAAAAATCTAAAATGGAAAATTTTTAAAGTAAAAAAGGGGGGTTGGAGAAAAAAATATAAAAGTAAAAAAAGGAAAGAGAATTTATTTTCAACCAAAAAGTGGAATAAAGAAAAAAGGAAAAGGCTCTGAAGCCTGAGATAAATAAATAGATTTTTTGGTAATTTAGAAACTAAAAAACTAGTCTTCAATCGATTAATTGAATTTTCAAACAAATTTTTAATTTTTTAAGGAATTTTTAAACTATTAGTAAAATTTTCCACAACTGAATAAGAGAAATATTTAACCAAGCATGGAATAGTTAAGTTTTCAGTTAAAAAGTTAATTTAAAACAAAAAATCAAATTTTCAATCAAAAAGTTACATTTTTAAGCGAAGAAATTACGTTTTAACTCAAATAATAAATCTTCAAAAAAAGAGAATAATTATCCCAAAGTTGAATTTTCAACTCAAAAGATAAATTTTCTACAAAAAAAAGACAAATTTTCAACAAAGTAGATCAATTTTCAACAAAATTTTTAATTTTTAAAGGAATTTTCATCCTAGTAGTTCATTTTCCAATAAAAGAAATTTATTTTTATCCGAAAAGGTGAATAAGTCACAAAAATATTAATTTTCAATCAAGAAGTTTAATTTTTAACAAAAAAAGTCCAATTTACAACTATAAAAGACAATTTTTCAACCAAAAACTAATTTTAAAAATGTTAAGTCAAAAAATGATTGTTCAAAAAATGATTGTTCAACCAATGAAATGAATTTTGAACTAAAATTATGAAATATTTAAACTGCAGCAATAGTTACATTTTCAGTTTTAAAAAATTTGTAACTTTTTAATTAAAAAAATGAATCTTCAACCAGAAAAAAATTAATTTTTAACAAAAGAGCTTAACTTTCAATCAAAGAATTTTATTTCCAACTTAAAAGATGAATTTTCAACTAAAATGACAAATGTTTAACTGGAATATTTGAATTTTTTAACCGAAAAGAAGAGTTTTTAAACAATAAGACTAGCTTTTAAAGATAAAGATAATTTTTTACTAAAAAAATCGATTTTTAACAAAATACATGAATTTTTAACGAAATAGATGAATTTTTAAATAAAAAAAGACAAATTTCCATCCAAATTGTAAAATTTTGAATTAGAAAAGATAAATTTTCAACCATAAAGATTAACTTTGTTAAAAAATTGATTTTCAACAAAGTAGTTAGATTATCAAAAAAGTTATGAATTTTAAATGAAAATGATGAATCTTCAATCAAAAAAATTAATTTTTAACAAAAGAGTTTAACTTTAACCCAGTAGTTAAATTTTTAACTAAAAAATATAGATTCTTAACTAACAAGGTAAAAAAAGTTTATTATAATTCATAACAATTCTAAACAAAATGTAAACTTTAGAAAAGGGAATTTTCAAATTGTGACGAGTTTTGCTTTGGAAGAGGGATTTTTTTAAATTCCTTTTTTCTAAATCTGAATTATAATTATTTAAAACAAATTCCGTTCAATTTCACGAATTCCCTGTTCCAAGTGAAATTATATTTCTTTACCGAAACTCCCTTCCCGAAAATAAAACAATTATTTATAATTATGAATTTGTAACCAAATAGTTAGTTGAGTCTTTAAAAAAAAAAAGATTGATTTTATACCAAAAAAAGACTCATTTGCAACGAAGTTCATGAACAAAAGAAGGAGTTTTTAAACAAAAATAGAAGAATTAAATTTTAAATTAAGATAATAAATTTTCAAACAAAAAATGAAGTTTCAACCAAATAATTCAATTTTAAACCCAAAAGATGAATTTTCTACCAAAAAAGATACAGTTTCAATAAAATAAATAAATTTTAATCTAGGAAAGATAACTTAAAATCCAAAACTAGATTAATTCAATTTGCAATTAGAAAAATAAATTGTAAACAACAAAAAGGGAGTTTTCAGCAAAGTTAATTAATTTTTAACAAAAACTAAAAATTTTCAAATAAAAATGTAAATTTTCAACTCAAAAAATGCATTGTTTTTGAACCAAAAATTTTTTTTCAATCAAAGAAATAAATTAATAAATTTTCTACAAAACATAGCATTTTTTAACGAAAAATATTAAATTTCTATCAAAAAGGTCAATTTTCCACAAAAAATTAAATAGTTAAGTGAATTTTCAACTAAAATAAGAAATCTACAAATTAACAAAATTTCATTTTTAACAAAATACAATATTTTCAATAAAATCAATGTAAAATTTCTACTAAATATATAGAATCATGTAAAGAAAATTAAATTTCTATCAAAAAGATTAATTTTCGACAAAAAAAAATGGAAAAGCTACATTTTCAGATAAAGAAATTAATTCTAAACAAAAAAAAACTAATTTTTTAACCAAAAAGATCAATTTTCTTCAAAAATATACGATTTTTTAACAAAGCATATGATTTTTCAACCAAATATTTGATTTTGTAAAGAAAATTTTAACCAAAAACAGGAATTAGTCACCAAGAAGCTTAAATATGCTCCCAAAAATTCAAATTTTTAATAAAATACAGGAATTTTAAACCAAATATTTGAATTTTCAACTTAGGAAGATAAATTTTGAACCAAATATGAACGAGTTAAATTATTAGTTAAAACAATTAATTTTCAAGAAATAGACTAGATTTTGAACAAAAAAATTGTTGTCAATTAAAATGATAAATCATCATCAAAATAAATAAATTTTTGAAAAACTAGTCCCACTCCCAGCTAAGTATTTTAATTTTATACCAAAAGCGATTAATTTTAAACTTAATAGTTACTTTTTTATCATAATAATAATAAAATTAACTTCGACTTTAGTAATTATTATTATATTATATTTATAATATATTATAATTATTAATTATAATATATTGATTATATTTATAATTATTATTAAATATAAAATTAAGTAATTATGATATATTTGTTTAAACAATAAATGCTTAAATGTTTAATGAATTTAAACTGCAAAATTCAGAAATTTTAACATTCATAAATTATAGAGTTGAAAGTTCCAAAAATATAAATCAACGTTAACATTCTAAATACTGCAAATAAAAGAATCAATCAATGACCTTTAAAAATTTTCAAAATTATCTTACTAAGTTATTTTATACTAGAAACATTATAAATTGTTAATTTAAAATTTTTTTTCGACTTAAAAGTTTTTAATTTAGAAGTTAATGTATGTTCATTTTAAATATTTTAAACATCCTTGAAAAGCTTTAAAATGTTATTTTAAACCCTTGAGAAATCTAGAAGTTGTTTTACATTTTTTCAAATATAAAATTATTTACTTTTAAAATTAATGGAATTTGGCCTACCACTTTTTCAAAATCCTGCCAATTTAAAAAAAAATTTCCCTAAAATTTGGAATCATAAATAACAATTGAACACTTATTATTTTTAGAAAAAATTAGATTATTTTTAAGAGATTAGAAATTTAAATAAATTAGGAGTTTATAATTGTAACTTTAAAAAAAAATCAAAATTAATTTAGAATTTGAACTGATTTCAAATAATTTAAACAAAGTGCATGTAACGAATTGAAAATGATTTTTCATTTTGAAAAATTATTTTAACGAATGTTTAAAAAGATTTTTAAAGATTAATATAAAAAATTTTAATTAGATTCAAATCCAAATTAAAAATCTTATTTAACGTCTGAAACAAAATTTTAAAGAACAAAAATTTGACAATGATTTGAGTCTGAAATTTGTGTTTTTAAAATTCGTTTTCAGATTACAATCGGAGAATTTTTGTTTGTTCGTTGTGATCCAAATTCGGTACTTGTATTCTTGTTTTTTTTACAAGAGTTTGCATCCATTTTGAGGGATTTCCAAAATTGTCAAAAAAGGCCCTGGCAGATTTTAAGGATTTTTTTTAAATTTTAAGGATTTTCTAATAATTGTAGGGAAAATTCTATTAATTTAAAAATATATCTAGAAATTATGAAAAAAATTGCACACACTTCTTTTAAATTACTTGGTATCATTTTAAGTTTTAAAATTATTTTGAATCTTTCCACAACTTCTAAATATCTCTTAAAATTACTTAAATTTTTTTCTACAAATAATAAGTGCTCAATTATTATGCATACATCAAAAAACAACAATTTTTCTTATAAATTAAACATTTTTTAAATAGAACAATAAGAATGGTAACAATAGCATTTTAAAAGCTTTTCGAAATTTTAACAATTCAAAGTTTTATATGGAAAACAATTAAGATTCAAATGGATTACTTTTAAATATTTATTTTTTTTCTTAATTAAAAAATTTCAAATTAAATGGGTTAAAAAATTAATAATTCAGACTAAAACAATATTTTTAATTTAATGAAAGCCTTTAATTAAAAATATATTAAGTTATTTTTACATTGAACATTATTTATAAAGCTTCAATCTTAAACTTTGAACGGATTTAGAATAGTTTTATCAAATCAATTATTGTTCAGTTTCTAATACTTAAAGTAGAGCTCCATTTTAAAAATTATTTATTTATTTATTTATTTATATTCACAGTTTATAAAACAGAACTGTTTTTTTAACAAAAATTAGAACTTCAAACGCTTTTAATTTTTATTTATTTAAGTCTTCAAGACTGCAATTTAAAATTCTTTAAATTAAAAATATACGCTTAAAAATAAAAATCTTTTGAACCTGTAAAATGAAAACTGGAATTTTGCTACGATCAGAAATAAATTCCCGGTTTTTAAATTTTAATTCCCGCTTATTTCCCGGTCAAGTTTCCCTTAGTAAGTTTTTAATTTTTAATCCTATTATTTAAATATAAATAGTGAAGTGAAAATACATAAGAATGGCTATTTTTCATTTATTGTAAAAAAAAAACATTTTTTTCTGTTAATAAAAAATAGATACTTAATTGTGATTATTTTAAATATAAATTAAATTACTGTTTTATGCATAAATGCAACATTTTTCATACCTGAAAAATGTATTTTTTATATTTTTCAAATGCTAAAAAAATTTCATCACAATAAAAAAACTTCTGTAAATCCTTATTAATTTTTTAAATTACATTTTTCTGTAAAATCGGTTAATTTGCTTAGAAAATAAACTGAATTATTCATTATAAATCGATTTAATTCCTTTTTTTATTTCATAAGTACAGCTTCTTCTTTCGTCGGACATCATTCACTATTAAATGCGTATTGCACTGCTTTCGCTGATGCAAATTTGACATAGATTTCGTACTCGACCTCTTAAGTACATCTCGATTAAATTGTTCTTCTGCTCAGAAACGAACATAGTAGGTCCTCACTTTTTTTCTTTTTTTTTTATTCAACTACGGTACTATTTTCTAAATTTTCTAAATATCGTAAATATATGAATCGTCGTACAAAATTATGGTGTACAATTTTCTAAAATCATATTACGATTACTACCTAAGCGTAGAGACGGTCTTAAAACTAACGAACGAATATTCAAGCGAATATTTCACATGAGTATAAGAATTCCGCCAACAAGCCAGGAATTAAAAACTCAGAGGACTAAAATTTGACAACAGTAACATTAAAAAGTAATATGAAAATCTTGTCAACATTTTTCAAAGCTAAAAATTCTAGAAATTCAAATTCAAGTCCTTGATTTTGTAACTTTGATAGAATATTCTTGACTTTTTATACTCACATGATATATTAAACGCGAGTATATTTAGTGGGGCGGAGTGAAAATGCTCAAATTAATCGAATCGTTTCGACCCAGTTAAAAAAAATTTATTGGTTTGTAGCCAAAAAAAAATTACATAAATAATTTTAAAATCGGTTCTTAGATTTTTCAATTTTCAACAACAAAAATATGAATTTTTAACAAAAAAATAAAATTGCAACCAAATACTTGAATTTTCACGCCAAAAGACGAATTTTCTAAAAAAAAAAGTTCCACACAAAATATTATTTAAACCTAATATTTTAATTTAAGCCAAGGAAGAAGATTTTTCTCGAATAAAGTAGAATTTTTAACAAAAAATTTTAATTTTCCAGCCAAAAGATGAATTTTTACAAAACAGTTTAATTATTACCCTGAAAATGTTAACGTACAATAATAAAGTCAATTTGAACCAAATATTTTAATTTTTGAACAAAAAAGACAATCTTTGTACAAAACTGTTAAACGTTTAACATGAAAATGTTAATCTTTAATAAAAAAAAAGCTAATTTTAAACAAAAAGTTGAATTTTTAAGTCAAAATACGAAATTTTTACAAAACAGTTAAATTTGCAACATAGAAAAATAAACTTTCAATAAAATATATATTTTTTTAAGCCAAAAGAAGAATTTTATATAAATGAGTTGAATTTTTAACCTGTCACTGTTAAATAAAAAGTTAATTTTTAACAAAATCTTCGAATTTTTAAACCAAAAAGGCGATTTTTCTACAAAACAGTTGAATTTTTATTATGAAATAGTGTTTTTTTTTAACAAAAAAGTTATTTTTCAACCAAATATTTAAATTCTTAAGCCAAAAGATTAATTTTGTATAAAAAAAGTGAATTTTCTATAAAAAAAAGTGAATGCTTGATAAAAAAAAGTTAATTTTTAACGTAATATTAGAATTTTCAAGCCAAAAATACCATTTTTCTACAAAACAATTTGAATTTTTATGTTAGTAACATGATTTAGATACAAAACAGTTAAATATTCAATAAAAGTTTAATTTTCAGCAAAATACTTAAATTTTCAAGCCAAAAATACGGTATTTCTACAAAACAGTTGAGGTTTCAGAAAAAAGTTAACTTTCAAGCCAACAAAATTATTTTTTCACAAAATTTGTAAAACATAACAATGTGAATGTTCAATAAAAAAGTTAATGTGAACCAAATATTTGCATTTTTAAGTTAAAAAGGCGACTTTTTTACAAAACAGTTGAATTTTCAACTTAAACAGAATAAATTTTTAACAAGATAAGTGAATTTTGAAGCCAAAAGACGATTTTTCTAAAAAGCAGTTGAATTTTTATTTTGAAATAGTGAATTTTTTAACAAAAAAGTTAGTTTTCAATCAAATATTAAAATTTTTTAGCCAAAAGAAGAATTTTATATAAAACAGTTGAATTTTTAACCGGTGACTGTTGAATAATGAGTCATATTTTAACAAAATCTTTGCATTTTTAAGCCAAAAAGGCGATTTTTCTAGAAAACAGTTGAGTTTTCAACAAAAAAAGTGAATTTTCAAACAAATAGTTGAACTTTCAAGTTAAAAAAGGCGACTTTTTTTACAAAACAGTTGAATTTTCAACTTAAACAAAGAATTAACTTTCAACAAAATAACTGAATATTTAAGCCAAAAGACGATTTTTCTAAAAAAACAGTTGAATTTTTATTTTATTAAGACGAACTTTCTATAAAAAAGTAAATTTTTAATAAAAAAAGTTAATTTTTAACCAAATATTTATATTTTCAAACCAAAAATCCCATTTTTCTACCAAACAATTCAGTTTTCAACAGAAAATTTAATTTTCAGTCGAATAGTTGACTTTTCAAGCTAAAAGATGATTTTTCTAAAAATAGCAGTTGGATTTTAATTGTGAAATAGTGAATTGTTTTAACAAAAATGTTAACTTTCAAACAAAATATATGAATTTTTAAGTCAAAAGACGAATTTTGAAAATCCTTATTTAAACCAAATATTTCAATTTTCGAGCCAAAAGATACTATTTATCTACACAACAGTTAAGTTTTCAACAACAAAATTAATTTTCAACCAAATAGTTGACTTTTTAAGCCAAAGATAATTTTTTTTAACGTTAGAATTTTTTATTTGTAATATTGCTGCATTTTCAAGTAAACAGTTAAATATTCAATAAAAAGTATAATTTTCAAGTTGAGTTTTCAGCAAAAAAGTTAATTTTCAAGCCAAAAAATTATTTTTTCATAAAATTTTAAAATGTTTAACTTGACAATGTGAATGTTCAATAAAAAAGTTAATCTGAACCAAATATTTGAATTTTCAAGTCTAAAATACTATTTTTCAACAAAATAGTTGAATTTTAAACCCAAAAAAGGGAATTTTCAATTTAAAAAAATTAAGTTTCGACACAACAGTAGAATTTTCAACAAAATATTTCATTTTCAACCATCGTTCAAGTTTCCATCAAAAACGGTTAATTCTCAATGAAAAATGTAATAATTAATATTTTGTTAAAAATACATTTTTTTGTTGAAAATTGAACCATTTTCATTAAATTTGTTTGTTATTTAAAACTTGTTTCTCTTTAGTTGAAAATCCAAATGTATGGTTGAAGATTTAACTATTTTATTGAAAATTCAACAAATTGTTAGAAAAATTAATTATTTGATTTAAAGTTGAACTAAATTGTTAGATCTGCTAAATATTTATGCATTTTGTTAAAAATGTATTTTTTTGAAAGAAAATTAATCCTCTTGGTTGAAAATTGATATATTTTGTTAAAAAATTCATCTCGTTTTATAAGAAAATAATTTTTTGGTTAAAAATGCAATTTAGCTGATTGAAAATTAATCTGTTTTATTTGCAAATTTCCGTATTTGGTTGAAAATTCGTCTTCTTTGGTTGAACGTTAAATGTTTTCTTAAAACTTCATATTTTCGGGTTGAAAATTAAAATCTTCTTTATAACAATGTAAATGAAAAAACAAACGAATATTTTTGATCAATTTATAATTTTTTGAAAATTTTGAAAGAATATTTTCTTTTGGATTGAGTCATATGCGTACATTTTAAAAGAATACAACAAAAATGTTGCCCATGAAAGCAAAATAATTAGATGTTTGTTTGCAATTTATAATTTTTTTATTACTGACATGATTTTTATTGGAATTTTCAAATCGAAAAACCGAGCAGAAAGATATTGACCGATTGAAAACTTAGTTTCTTCACTATCTTCTAATTCTAATCCGCAATTTTTTTCACTAGTTCGAACCAGCTCGCTTAATTTTAGCATTTTGGCTGCGCCTTAATATTTAGATAGCCTGTTACGCGACTTGGCGCGAGTCGTTTCTGCGTAAAAAAGTTAACGAAAATACACAATATTTTAGCCATCACTGGTCTTAAATAAAAATAACTCACTCTTAAAAATACACAGACTTATAATCTACCGCGCGTAAGCAAAGTTGTTCATGATTTAGTACTTAATTTCACTAAAAAAGTAACATTAACATAATACGCATGCATACTGCATTTTTCAACTCGAATAAATTCTATCTAATGCACAAAGAGCACAAAATTGTTATTAAAGAATAATAAATACAAACACTCAATCCCTAGTCGTAATAATTACAATACATAATAAGTTTTTTTTTTTTATTATTCACTGGGCACCTGTTTCATTTCAACGATTTACGAATGCGACTTCTGCATCTTTTCGCTACTTCTTTAAAACTTTATTTTCATATTAATATCGGGCTGACGTAATTTTGCCGAAAAACAAAAAGCCTCAATTTTGATAAATACCGAAAATAGAAAAAAGCAATAAGATTTCCGAAAAATTGAAATTACCCAAATTTCAAATCATAATGAAAAATAAAATACAGAAATAAAAAATATCACAATTGTTTATCATTGAAAATAGAAAACAATCAATAAGATTTCCGAAAAATTGAAATTACCCAAATTTCAAATCACAGTAAAAAATTTAAATTACTGAAATAAAAAAAATCACAAATGTTCATTATCGAAAGTAAAATATTCCGAAGGTAAAGAAAAAACGAGAGGGAAAAAAACAATAAATATTCCTAAACTTAAAATTGCCCGTGGCCAGGAGTACCGAAATTTCATACATATTGGTGAAACTTCAAATTCCCGAGAAAATAAAAAAATCTCGTGGAATTAAACACTTACTTCAAATTTTACACAGATTGCAAAGAACCCGACCCGGGAAATTGACATTTACGTAATTTATTAATTTTGAGAATTTGAATATTCTGTAATTTATTAGGTTTAAAAATGTCAGAATTTCGTGAATTTAGAATTTCGGATTTTGAAATGTAAATAATTATATAATTTTGGTAATGTAATACATCGAGGAATTTAAAAATTCTTTAATTTACTAATTTCGGGATTTTAACAATTGGGATTTAAACATTTTAAAAATTATACGAATTCGGTCATTTACTAATTTCGTTATTTAAAAAATGTGGATAATTATAAAATTTTGGCAATTTACTAATTTCAAGTATTTGAGATTTATGTACTTTAATAATTTAGGCATTTTTAAAATTCGGGTTTCAAAATTTCGGTAATTATACCATTTTTTAATTTAACATTTTTTTATTTCTCTAGTTTCGTGAAATTTTACTTTAGGAATATTTACATTTCGTTAATATACATTTTTGGTAATTTTATTTTTTTCGGAAATTTTGGATTTTTTTAATTTACTAATCTCGGTAATTAAAATTTTTTTCTCATTTACTAAATTCTCGATTTTGGACATACTTGTTTTAAAATTACTATAATTATACAAAAATACGCTAATTTAAAAATTCCGGTTTTTAAAATGTCTGCAATTTACTAATTTCATTAATTTGTAATTTCTGTAACATACTAAATTCAAGAATTTACTAATTTCTCTATATTGCTCAATGGTGGTTTAAAATTTTGATAATTATACATTTTAATAATTTACTTCTTTCAGGCATTTGAGATTTTTCTAATTTACTAATTTCGAGTATAAAAAAATTCTGTGATTTACTAAACTCAAGAATGTACTAATTTTCGAATTTTATA
>JAAAKG020170286.1:0-13455 GCA_010014905.2 Druon quercuslanigerum | reverse complement strand
CCATAATTTACTCTTTTCGGGAATCCAAAATTGCTGAACTTAATATTTTAGTATTTTAAATATTTTGGTATTTTAAAATTTCGCTAATTTACTAATTTGGAGAATTTTAAATTTATGTAATTTAATAGATTCGAGAATTTACTAACTTCGTGAATTTGACTTGTAATTTACTAGATTCAAAAATGTACTAATTTCGTGAATTTCGGTAATTAAATAATTTCAGGAATTTAAAAAGTCGGTAATTTAATAATTACGGAATTTAAAATATTCTGGTTTCAAGATTCCAATAAATATACAATTTCGGCTATTTACTAAGTTCGGTAATTTAGCAATTAAGGTAAAATAAAAATTTCTTTAATAATTATACAATTATACCATTTCTAATTTCGGGAATTTAATATTTCGGTACTTAAATATTTTGGTATTTTAAAATTTCAGAAATTGACTAATTTGGATAATTCAAAATTTCAGTAATTACTCATTTAAAGAATATAAAATTTCGATAGTTAAACAACCTTGCTAATTCTAAATTTTTGTATTTACTGATTTCGAGAATTTTTAATTTTATGACTTTGAACATTTCTGTTTTTCAATTTCGGTAAATTTTGGTAGTTTTATTTATTTTTCTTTGAAAAATTTGAATCTTCGGAAATCTTCTATTTCGATAATTATATTTTCGGTATTTTCCAACATTCCTTAATTTCGCTTTTTCGGTAAAATTAGGTCAACCCTTAATATCCTCTAACAGATTTTTATCCTCTTTTGGTGCTATATCAATAAATATGAATAACAATTAAAATTTAAAACGATAACAATCTCTAATGTGTTAAAAACATTGTTTTTAATATTCCGGATATAAAAACAGAAGACAAGTTCCTTACGAGTATAAAATTCATCACTCTTATTGTTAAGTATATTTTTTTAAATGGAAAACAAAAAATTTCCTTAAATTGTTTAAGCAGCTCAAATATTTTTTTAAAAAAGCAGTGACTGCACTAGAACTATTTCGAAAATAACTATAAATCCGAAAAAAAAGTAATACACTAAATGGCACAATTTACAAGGATTGTCATGGTGTTAAATAATCAATTTAAATTATCAAATAAACTCAATTGTAAGCTCTAATTCTAAGTGCAGTAACAACTTTTTATTTTCGAAACTAGAGAAAATTAGATACGGCAAATTATCGATAATTAAATTAAATTAAATTACGTTAATTAAATTATGTTACTGCGATAAAATTTATAAAAAAAGAACACAATTATTTTTAAGTCGGCAATCTTTCGCTATTATCTAGACTTAAATTCTATTAAAAACACACTCATATCTTGTCATAAAAATAAGTTACAAAAAAGCTTCCTTTACTTAATACTGTTTAAAGTGTCTACCTAGTCTTTTCTTTTTTATCTCCGTTTCCATATTCGGCAATATAATTATCGATAATTTGCCACTTCTAATTTCCACAATCACGAATTCGATTTTAATATCATCGAGTTAACAACACTTCCAGTGACATTATCTTTAATGGAAAGATCATATCAAAATCCAAGATATGTCTCAAGTGATTCCCGTATTTATTTTCGGTTTCTCTAAAAAAATTTTTATGTAGAAAATAGTTTTTCAAACTACTTCAAGTCTCTCTAGTTCCTTCTTACTTTCTACTTTTCAGGAAAGTAAAACATCACCCAACTAAATGAAGATAATTATTAATTGAAGAAAATTAAGAGAAAAATCTAAAAAATATTTCAAGAACCTCGATCAACGGAACGGCACAAATTTTCATACTATTTCGGCATTTATGTTTTCAGTGTTAAGGCACTAAAATATAAAATTCAACCAGAGCCTTACGCACAATTTCATAAAGCTTTTGGTAAATCGACAAAGCGTTATTTCACTGCAAAAAAAGAAAAGACTTACATTTCCATTTGAATTTAATCAGAAAAAAAAATGGTTAAAATCTAATCTGTAACACGGTTTGTACCTCCAGTTTTTTAAACGACATTGTCTTTTAAACAGTAAATAATCTACTTTGCGACTTTATATTTTATTTAAAAGTGCTTAAAACTTGAATAAATTCAGTCGCACTATTTATTTTAATTTTTTTACAAACTAGTTTTTTGTCTCTTGTTATCTAAGCTAAAAAGCTGTACCCATAACACGTTACATTTACAAAGAAAAATGTAATATTAACGTGAAAAGGAAAATTTTTCACACCGGCAGAATGTATAATTATGAATTATGCGAAGTGAACAAGAAAGGAGAGCATATATACAAATGTCATGAAAGTCGATTCACAAAAGGAAATATCAATGATCTTTTAATAGATAGAAATTATAAAAATAAGGGATGCAAAATAAATTATTTATGTAAATTGATCTACCAGGCATACAATAGGGTGTCCATTTTTAAAATAAATATCTTTTTTATAAAAGTTTTACCCTTCCAAATTTGTAATTATATATACTATCTGAACAAAAATCTTATTTGAATTATTTTAAAACTTTTTTTTAAAAATTATTTGTAATAATAATTTTTTTTAGGACGTGCACGAAGAACTTGAAGCAAAAAATTTATTTTTTCTAATGTTTCTTTAAAGCTACAATCGTTAGAAACTATATTATTAAAGAAAAATATTTCCGTTTTTTGCAATCGATATTTTTTGTATTTACCTTCATATCTTAATCTCTTTTTACGAACATTTATTTTTCTTGTGAAGAAAAATGGATTTCTTTTACAAATATTTTTAAATTTTCAAAGAGTTAAAAAAAAACTAAATTATGGGCAAAAACTTATTTTGAAGAATTCGAAAAGAAATTAGAAGTTTTTAAAATAATTTTAAAAATTTTGAGATTAAATTTTTTTCAATATTTCTGGAAACTTTTTGAATATTTTAGGTTTTATTTATTTTTAAATAATTTTAAGTTTCTCAATTAAAATTTTTTTTTAGTGTAAATAAATTTTGCAGGGTGTTAAAAATTTAAAATATTTTTCAAAAGAGTGTAAAAGATATTTAAAGCAAAATTTTGCAATTTATAATATCACACAATTTTAGAAAAAAAATCAGTAAGTTTAAGAGTTATTTAGAAGTTTTGAAAAGAGTCAAAAATAATTAAAATTTGTAAAGATTTAAACAAAAAATTTGATAAGATTTCACGAAACTTTTAGGATTATAGGAAAAATTAAAACAATTTTTTATTTACAAACATTATTTTAAAGAGATTATTTAAAAAGATTTCAAAAAATTTCAAAAAATTTCAGAAATTGTCGAGGAAGAACCTGAAAGTTGTTCACGCAATTTTTTTAATTTTGCAGAATTAAAAAAATGCAGGAAAATCAGAATATTCTTAAAAATTATAAGGTTTAGAAGGCCTAAAAAGATTCTAAAAAATATTTTTAATGTTTTTTTATTTTGAAAACTTAATTTAAAGAGAAATTTTGATCATTAAAGATTCAAATAGAATTTTAAACTTAGACAAAAATGTTAGAAATGTAGATTTGTAAGGATTTCAAAAATAAACTTTTGAAGCTTTAAAAGAATTTCGAAAGATTTTAAGAGAAAAACTATTTTTCTTAAAATTCCGGGGAAATTTTAGGAGAATAAAAGTGTTTTTTACATTTTAAATGATTTTTCAAAATTTTAAGAAAAATGCGGATCAGTTAAAAATATTTTTAGGAATTTAAGAAGTTTGAAATAGATTAGAAATATTTAAAAATTTATTAAATATATCTTAATTTCTTTCGAAATTCTAAATGTCTAATTTGTGAAATCCTACCAAAAAAAAACATTTATGAAAATTGTGTAGATTCTTTTTTGACACATCTGAAATATTCATTTTTTTTAGTTTTCTCTAAAATCTTATAAGAATTATATTTATAAATTTTTTTTTTAAATTGATCATAAATATTTTCTTGTTCTTAATTTTTAGAATTAAATTTTATCTCGAATTTAAGTTTAAAAAAAAAAAGATAGAAAGAGCATTGTGTTACACGCAAATATTGTTTAATTTATTTCTAGACAATACTTCATCTTAAAAAACTTTTTTTTTTATTTTGAAAACGTTAATTATGTTTTAAACATAATACAAAAAAAATGTTCAAAATGTTCCGTAATATGTGAACGCTCCCAAAAGTGATTAAAATGAAAAAGGTATGCACAAGAAATGTCGTCATAAGAAAAATATTATCTTTATTTTATAAACAAAGAATGACTTTTCAGCCAAGATAGAAAAAAAATGTTGAATTAAATTGTTGAATTTTAAAGTCAAAAAGACAAATTTTCTACGAAAAACAGTTTAATTTTCAACCCGAAAATTTGAACTTAAAAAAAAAGTTAATTTCCAACCAAATAGTTGAATATATTTAAAACTTGATAAAAAGTCCCATATAAAATACAAGATTCCTCTAACAAAAAACAATGTTAATACTTTTTTATATTTTTTTCAGAATTTTGAGAAATTAAGAATTTTCCAATTTATTATTTGCGGGAAAATTTGCGAAAAAAATCACTCTTTCTTTTAAAAAAAGTGAAATTCTGTCCATAAAGGAAATTAAAGATAAAAAAGAGAAGAAAGAAAATTTCAGATTAAAACTAAATAAAATATTCTCAAAATACTTTAAAGATGTCCTGGACATTTTTTAAAACTTATAACAAATTTGTATTTGAAATCTGCGATTTTAAACGTTTTAAAACTTTGATCCTATCATAAAAAATTTCTATCTATTTAAAATTTTTTTTTAAATTTATTCTATTTTTTATATAATTGCATGTTCATAATTTAAGAGAAACTTTTAAAAAGTTTCGTTTTATTAAAAAAAAAGTAAAATACTGTTATTCTGTTTATTCTCTAATTTCTAAGGTTCACAGTTTTTAAAAAAATGATATTTTTCGCAAAAAAAGTTGGACACAAAAAGCTGAAAGAAACGAATTTTTTCTTTAAATGCTTTGAGCATGTCCAAAAGTACTTTTTTTTAAAGAGGAATATAATAGGAAGGAATTTTTTTGCGAAATAAAAATTTACGGGACTTCCCACAAGATTTTTTAAAACTTACGCAAGTACGATATTTTGATTCTGCCATTATTACACATTTTCAAATTTTTGACCTGCAAAAATTCAACAATAATTATATGAAAACAATTTGGTGGTGAATTATTTTCTTGAAATGTATAAATTTGGGAAAGAAGGGGGGGGGGATTTTATTTTACAAATATTAAATTTATAATGGGAACCCTAATATACTGAGCACGACTGGAAGTAAGGCTGTTTTCAACGACACTCTAGGCCGTTTGCAAAATGAAAATTGAATTCTACGAGAGATTTACCGACTAATGATCCTCGGTTTGTACTTGCCGTTTTTGTTCATGTAAGCTAAATTTATGTAGATAATAAATCTACAGTAGATAGTAATTCATTTAAAATAATAGTTTATGCAAAATAATTAATTTTAATATACTACTTAAGAGTGAACTCTCACTTATTCCAAGTCTATCCCAGTCGACTATTCCAAGTCGCGAAGTCTTTTAACCCCCCACCACTGCCATTGTGCGGTCTCGTCCGCGTCAGTGGCTGACCAATTAAAGAGGCCCGAAGAGGGCGCTTGACAAAAATAACCTGACGACTCGCGTTTGAGTTGAAGGGCCCTTCAGACTTGAAATAACCGAAATGTCGCGTTTCTCAGTCCATGGAATAAGTGAGAGTTCACTCTCCTATAAAAATTAATTACTTTACTTCATTATTTTGAAACAATCATCAACTGTAGATTAATTATCATCTAGTGTAGAATTCTCCCCTAGTTTAATGGAATGACCATTCTTTCTTACTGTGGGCACAGGTGATAATTTGGCATCCAGTCCCTGAGTATAATAAATCTTATCTCAAATGATAAGGATGGGTACAGCTTTAACGCTGTGTGAGTAAATAATGACATTTATACCAATAAATATCAATTGAATGCAATTTAAAATACACAGATGATTGCGACTTCTGTCCTAAATCTAAGTAATTCGATCGTTACAGCTAAAAACGTTTTAGCGTGTGTCACGCCAAACTTTCCTGACCTTTCTTGTGCAATTTTGTGACTGTCTCTTGATGGTTAACCGATGCCCCATTCCATCGGCCGTTCTGCAAGTGTTAAGAATTCTCTTCGTTTTGTAAGAGTGTTGTTCGCTCACCATCTTCAGATGGCGTCTTTCCAGGCACAAGTCTCACCGATTCGCTTTGTATGTCCACACGAGGCCCGTCCGGAGAACTCGATAAACTGGTGGTGGTGGTCTGGACAATTTAAAAAGTTTCATTTTAAATTCATAATTTTCAATCTTAAGGGCATTTGATACACTTGACCATATGAGTAGTTTAGTTTCCCACACTTTTTATCTGCAATGTTTAATATTAGTGTGTCCAGACGTCCGCGTGAGTCTGAGTGCTATTATTTTTTTGAAAAATTAAAAATTCTGAATAAAAAGTGGGCGAAATGACATTAAAGATATGGTAATGTATCAAATGCCGTTTAAAAATCTACTCAGATTATTTACCAGGGTGTCTAACCGATGGATGATTTTTAATTCTCGAGCAATTCTTTATATTTTCTGGTCAACTTAAAACAGTTCAAGTCTCGGACTCAGTTCGAAAATACAAAAATAGTGAAAATTGTGTCAAAATAGAATAGTAATATTGTTCAAGTATCGAACTTATGTGTAGTCTGAATTCAATAAATATTTAATGGAAAATTAAGTTCATTTTTTAAACAAAATGACCATTCTTTATACTCATACTTTAACAGTATCAAAAATAAACTTTCGTGTTTATTTGAAATGTTATTCCATAGTTTTCTTTTCTTATTCCTCTTTTTCTCGTTTTTTTTCGACTTAAAGTTGATGAAAAATATTGAAATTCACAACAACAAAAAAACATTAATTTGAACCATGTTTTTTTGCAACTGAATTTTTTCTGACCGTCGCTGCTTACCAAATGTTCAAGAATGATTGCATTTTAATAAATGACGGCTTATTTTTTCCGGGAAAAAATTCTCTAAAACTCTTTTGTTTGTAATTATATTTTAAGAGAATTTAGTTATTTTGAAAACTGGAATCAGCAGAGTTGCAGATAAGTTTTTTCCAAAAAAATAAGCATTCATGTATTAAAATGCAATCATTTTTTTTAAATTGGTGAGAAGTGACGGCAAAAAATTTAATTGCAAAAAACATGGTTAAAATTAATTATTTTTTTTTTAACATTTTCTTATAAAAAAATGTTTTTTGTTTGAAATTACATCAGTTATAATATTTGGATTTTAAAAATAATAAAAAACTATTGATAGACTAAAAATAAAAATAATAACAATAAACTAATAGATATCTACAAGAAAATCTGACTATTTTTGGTTGAAAGATCTTTCTTTTCATTTGAAAAATCTACTTTCCTTGATTAATAAATTTTCTTGATTGAAAAATCAACTAGTTTCAATCGAAAAATTAACAGTATTGTAGAAAATTGAACTATTTGAATTAAAATTAATATATTTTGTTGAAAATTCGTCTTTTTGATGAAAAATTAATTTTTTTCATTAAAAGTACAACGGTTTGGTTGAAAATTAATCTGTTTTAGTTATTATTTCACGTATTTTATGAAAATTAGGTTCTTTTATGTTAAATTAAACTGCTTTTTAGTTTAAATTAAAATATTTTTTTTTGTTGGAAAATCAACTTCATGCTTGAAAGTTGAATTACTTTTTTTAGGAGTTTATTTCTTCGCTGAAGATTCATAATTTTAGTAGAAAATTATTTTTTTTTTGAAAATTGTTTTTTTTTGCGTTAAAAATTAATTATATTAATTGAAAATTTTACTATTTTGTTGAAAGTCCAACTGATTGGATGACAATTTATGTATTCAGTTGAAAATTTGTCTTTTTTAAAAAAAAATTAATTTCTTTGGTTAAAAATGCAACGATTTGGTTGAAAATTGACTGTTTTACTTGACGACTTAAGTATTTTGTTGAAAATTGGTTTTCGTGAGTTAAATTCAAATAATTTAAATTTTTAATTAAAGTCTTTCCAGGTTGAAAATTAAATTTCTTGATTAAAGATTCATAATTTTAGTTAAAAATAGTTTGTGTTTTTTTGATTAAAGATTGATTATTTTAATTGAAAATATAACCATTTTGTTCAAAATTCAACTGTTTAGCTTGAAATTAACTTTTTGGTTGAAAATTTATATTCTCGGGTTGAAAATATAATTTTCTTGTAGAATATTCACCTTTTTGGCTAAAAAATCCAACACTTTTGACGCAAATTTAACTATTTGAATGAAAATTGATGTATTCTGTTTGAAAATGGTCTTTTTTGGTATAAAATTAATTTGATTGGTTAAAATAGAACGTTTTTTTAAATTATTCTTTTTTAGTTGAGGACTCATTACTTTCTGCAGAAATATTACCTTTTTTGGTTAAATTTCAACTTTTTTTATTGAAAATTTAACTGCTTTCTAGAAGACTTGTATTTTCGGCTTGAAAATTTAACACTTTTCAAGAAAATTGAACTATTTTGATGAAAAATGATGTGCTTGGTTAAAAATTCGTATTTTTTTGGTAAAAAATTAATTTGTTTTTATAAAAATGGAATGTTTGTTTTAAATTATTCTTTTTTAGTTGACGATTTAAGTATTTTGTCAAAAATTCGTTTTTTTTGCTTTAAAAATTCATTACTTTCTGCATAAATGTCACCTTTTTGGAGTAAATTTCAATTTTTTATTGAAAATTCAACTGTTTTCTAAAATACTTATATTACCGGCTTAAATATTTATTACTTTTATAGAAAATTGAACTATTTTGATGAAAAATTATGTGTTTGGTTGAAAATTCGTCTTTTTTGATAGAAAATTAATCTTTTTTGGTAAAAATGCAACAATTTGGTTAAAATTTGGTTTGTATGGGTTAAATCCAAATTATTTTTATTTGTAATTAAAATATATATTTTTTTTTTTTTGAAGAATCAACTATTACATTTTTTGTTGAAAATTTTTCTTTTCAGGTTGAAAATTCAACTCCTGGATTCAAAGTTGAACTACTTAAAAGTTAATATTTTTTGCTAAAGATCTAATTTTAGTTAAAAATTAGTTTTTTTGTTTTGTCAAAATTTAATAATTTGAACTGAAAATTTACCAAATTTGTTTGAAATGTAAATTTTTTGTTGGAAATTGATAACATTGGGTTAAAAATTGAACTGTTTTGTACAAAATTTGTCTTTTTGTCATAAAAATTCCACAATTTGGCAGAAAATTGAACTATTTGGTGCAAATTTAACTGTTTTGTGGAACAATCAATTTTTTTATCACAAATTAATTCTCGTAAATCAAAATTTAACAACTTCAATTTTGGTTAAAAATTCATCTTCATTAGTTTAAAAATTCAACTATTTAATTAAACAAATTTAGAAACAAAACAAATAAAAATTAACGAAATATTTAGATTGGATTTATTGAATCTTTGGTGCTAGAGGAATTTTGCACCTTTCTCCAACCTTACAATTAACCCTATAGATAACAATATAATACAACATAATGAATAGAACGATTTCCTATACAAAAATAGATGTCACATAATAAACTATGCACACTTTATATGAAGGGTCCGCGGTCTAAACCTGTTAACTGAAATTTTAAAAATATTTTCTGAAACATTTTTAAAATGCAGTTAACATCCCGCAAACGAAACGGTAAAATTCCTTTTACTTTTTTTTTTAATGGATTTTCAAAAATCACGTTTTGGTATCTACAGCATAGGTGCGCGAAACGATTTTCCCTCGCCGTTTAAAAATGCCTGAAATGTTAGTTAACATATTTAGACCACGGATCCTTCATACGAATTTTTCATAATTTTTAACAATTTTTTTTTCTAATTCACATAGTCTTCTGCAAAACTCTTTCTCCAGCCTCTCCTTCAGAGCCGATAGCTCTGCTAATTCTTAAAGTCTGCCCTCTTCCAATAACTCCCTGTCTTTTTTCATTACTCGGAAATAGCTACAGAAGCTGAATTTGCCAATTCTTGACAAACACTTTTGCAGTGCCTACTCTGTCATATTCCTGTCCTGTAAAGAGAGCCCCCGTTCAATTCTTCTCGTAAGCACTTTCTAAACCGTACTTAAATTACGTAACAGAACGGGGGAGGGGGGGGGGGGAGACATTTTTCTACGACTGGTTTAAGATTCGTATTTTTTGGTTGAAAACTCAGTTAAAATCTTTTCTAATGAGAATTTAACTCTTGTTTTTTTTTGAAAATTTGTCTTCTTAAATACAAAATTCACCTGTTTTAGTAGAATTTTCATTTTTCTTTAACAAAAATGGACTGTGAAAAATGGAAAGTGAACTGGAATTTAGAGGAAATTTCATCATCCTAGAGATAAAATAAAACTGTTTAGTTGAAAATAAAAGAGTTTGTTAAAATTTCATACTTTTTGTTCAAATTTCGTATTTTTTGGTTGAAGTCAATTAAAATCTTTTTAACTGAATATTGAACTCTTTTTTTTTAAATTTGTCTTTTTAAATAAAAAATTCACCTGTTTTCGTAGAATTTTCATTTTTTTTAAACAAAAATGGACAGAAATTAACTAATTGTTTACAATTCTTATTTTTGTATTGGACAGTGAACTGGAATCATTTTTGTATGAAAATTTAACTTTTTTGTTTGTTTATTTTTACTGTTTAAGAAGATATTTCATCTTTCTAGAACTAAAATGCAAACTGTTTAGTTGAAAATTCATACTTTTTGGTTCGAAATTGTTCTGTTTGTTATTTAAATCTAACTATTTCGTAGAAAATAATTTTGGATAAATTCGTATTTTTTGTTGAAAAAACAATTCAAATCTGTTTAACTGAAAATTGAACTCTTTTTTTGAAAATTTGTCTTTTTAAATTAAAAATTCGCCTGTTTTAGTAGAATTTTCGTTTTTTTTATACAAAAATGGACAGAAATTAACTTACTGTTTATAATTCTTATTTTGACGATGGAAGTTTAACTATTCATCTTTTTCTTTTATCTGTTTTAGAAGAAATTTCATCTTTCTTTAATTAAAATGAAACTGTTTAGTTAAAAATTCAACAATTTTGTTGAAAATGCACACTTTTTGGTTTAAAATTCTCCTGTTTTGTTAAAAAACTAACTATTTCGTAAAAAATTTAATTTTTGTTTACAGTTCTTATTTTTGTATTGGAAAGTGAACTGGAATCTTCTTTCAAGAAAAATTTTACTATTTTTCGTTTTTTTTTTAATTTATATGTTTTAGAAGAAATTTTATCTTTCTTGGATTAAAATACAACTGTTCAATTGAAAATTCATACTTTTTGGTTTAAAATTCTGCTGTTTTTTTTTAAATATAACTATTTCGTAGAAAATTTAATTTAATTCTTTTTTAATGAGAATTTAACTCTTGTTCTTCTGAAAATTTGTCTATTTAAATTAAAAATTCAACTGTTTTAGAAGATTTTTCATTTTTATTTAAAAATAAATGGACAGAAATTAACTTATTGTATTACAATTATTATTTTTGTACTGGAAAGTGAACTGGAATCATTTTTGTATAAAAATTTAACTTTGTTTGTTTGTTTATTTATTTGTTTTAGAAGAAATTTAATGTTTCTTGAAGTAAAATGCAACTGCTTAGTGGAAAATTCAACAATTTTGTTAAAAACTCATATTTTGGGGTTTAAAATTCTGCGGTTTTTTTTCAAATCTAACTATTTCGTAGAAAATTTAATTTTTGTATAAATTCGTTATTAATTAGTATTAATATTATTAAATTGTTGAAAAGACAATTAAAATCTTTTTTAATGAAAATTAAACTCTTGTTCTTTTGAAAATGTCTATTTAAATAAAAAATTTACCTGTTTTAGTAGAATTTTCATTTCAACAAAAATGGACAGAAATTAACTTTTTGTTTTTAATTCTTATTTTTGTATTGGAAACAGAACTGAAATCCTCTTTCGAAAAAATTTGTACTATTTTTCTTTTTTTTTTAATTTATCTGTTTTAAAAGAAATTTCATCTTTCTTGAATTAAAATGCAACTGATTAGTTGAAAATTTAACAATTTTGTTGAAAATTCATACT
Organism: Druon quercuslanigerum; assembly: GCA_010014905.2. Lineage (NCBI taxonomy): Eukaryota > Metazoa > Arthropoda > Insecta > Hymenoptera > Cynipidae > Druon > Druon quercuslanigerum. The sequence goes on along the minus strand of JAAAKG020170286.1, from coordinate 1,360 downwards.
TTTTGGTTTAAAAATCGTATTTTTTTTTGTTGAAGTCAATTAAAATATTTTTTAATGCGAATTTAACTCTTTTTTTTGTTGCTGAAAATTTGTTTTTTTAAATTAAAAACTCACCTGTTTTAGAAGAATCTTCACTTTTCTTAAACAAAAATGAGCAAAAATTAAATTATTTTTTACAATTCTTATTTTGCCGTAAGAAAGTGAACTGAAATCTTTTCTGTATGAAAGCTGAACTTTTTAAGAAAAAATTTGTCGTTTTTTATTCAAAATTCCTCTGTTTTATTACAAATTTCATCTTTCTTATAAGAAAAGTAAAAAAAGCAGTTAGAGGATTCCTCCTTTTTCGTTGAAAAAGTTTGTCGTTTTTGTTTGAAAACTGAACATTGTTTCGTAGAATCTTAATTTTTTTTATTGATATCTTGATCTTGAAAAGTCAAGTGGAATCTTTTTTGAGTGAAGATTTACCTATTTTTTTTTAAAACTTATTTTTTTAAAATAAAAAACTACCTGTTTTACGCGAAACTTAATCTTTTTTGAGTAAAAATGCAACTGTTTGGTAGAAAATTGAACAATTTTGTTGAAAATTTATCCTTTTTGGTAAACAAAATCTTTTTTAACAGAAAATTCAACTATTTTTTAAAAATTTATCTTTTTTAATTAAAAATTTATTTGTTTTAGTAGAAATTTCATTTTTTTCGAAAATGCAAGATTTAGTTAAAAATTCTTCTTTTTTGCCTGAGTATTTTTCAGTATATAATTATTTTGTATAAAAGATTTTATTGAATCACTTTGTCATAAAATAATTTTTTTTTTGGTGAAGAGGCTTATGTAATTTAACTGTTTAGTGGAAAAGCCTTTCTTTTGTTTAAAATTAATTTTTTAGCTGAAACTGTAAAATTTTCAATTTTTTAGGATTTACCTTTTTTGAAGAAAATTCTCCTTTTTTTGGAGAAAAAAAATAATTTTCTTGGTTTCAAATTTAATTTTTGTTTGATAAAAATGCATCAGTTTCGTGTCAAATTAATTTTCTGCTGAAGACATATTTGTTGTTTGAAAATTCAATTTTTGTAGAGAAAATTTGTGTTTTGGTTTAAAGGTTCAACAAGTTTGATACATTTTTATTTCTTTCTTGAGTGAAAAATCTTTATTTGTTAAAAATTCTTCTTTGTGGTTTTAAAGTTCTTTTTTGTTGTTCTATAAATTGCATTTCTCTTTTGAGGTTGAAAATTTCACTATGTTCAAAAATGAATTATTTTGTTGATAATTCAAGTATTTTTAGAAAAAGCCATCTTTTATAGTAGAATAGACATTTTTTTGTTTAAACTAAATTAATCAATTTGAAAATACTATTTTAGCTAAT